>ML349601.1:1185-151640 GCA_005239505.1 Nicotiana paniculata | reverse complement strand
GTATCCTGACAGCTTGCTTGATACGTTAACTCCCTGTGGGATCGACTCTGGGCATAATACCCCAGATTAATTTGCAACGCCCGCTTAGTCTTTATTAGACATAGTTGAGCGTGATCACTCATTATCTTGACTCATGTGCTATGTGCATTAAAATTGTGGCTTAACTACGTACTTGCTTTGATTGAAAGTTGAAATGTAGCCATTCTAAGTGAATCATGTGCCAGTGTGTGGCGAGATTGTTGTATAAGTCTCATGTAGTACATTTGTGTCTAGAACTTGCTCGGTATATGAGTTGAAGCGAAATCCTAGGTTTTTCTCGGTTTGAAATATGATTTTAGGCCTTCTTTGATCCTTCTAAACTGTAATTCTACCATAAATAGAATCATCCTAAGTTAGCCATTTTGAGCCTGTAGACTTTTTATTTGGCACCCACATTACAAGCCTATACCCTTTTGTTCTTAATTGAGACTTTTGATCCTTTTACCTCTTAAAGCACTTTAATTGTGAAATGAGTGCTAAATGAAGTAAAGAAGGGATTTGGGTGGCTTTTGAGTGGAACCAATGAAAAGAAGAAGGGTACATTTATTCTATAAAATAATACACCACTAGTGAGAAGTGTAGAAGTGTAGAAAGAAAGAAAAATCTGGAAAAGAAAAAAAAAGCAAGATAATAAATTGACATCTTGTTCTTGCTAGTGGGTTATAAACTAAAGTAGTGCTAAAAAAGAAAAAAGAAAAAAAAAGGGGAACCTTTGTGGGAGTGATTTTAGTTGAAAAACGTAAGTTGGGATTGAAGAATTTGCGCTTAAAATTAATTATGTGATGTGTTAAAGTGCTTAGGAGGGTGAACTACTATTCCTAAATATATCCTACCCGTACCTTAGTCCATATTACAACCATGAAAAGTCCTAATTGATTTTAGATCGAGCAAGCTTACATTAGTAGAGATTTACATTAAGGGCAAGCATATGGTACCTTTTGTGCGCATATGAACTTCTTTGAGAGAGTGAGACAAATCTTCTATTGTTTGAAATCCTTAAATTACATTCAAATTTCATTTGAGTGTGCGGACTATCTTTCCATGTTTTGTGGTGAGGGCACATGTTTCATGATGGATAGGCGACTTTATTAAACTTTTTAAGTTAGAGTGAGTAAGTTGGCCTGAAAGTAGTTATGCTAAGGAGTCAGTTTCTGAGGTTGGGATGTCCCGAATTTGCTATTTGACCGGTTTGAACTGTCCAATAATGTGCTAACACAGGGAAGGAAGTTTGAGAATGCATATGCAAGGGGCTAATTGCTGGTATCAACCAAAGTCATGGGTTCTTAAGCTTAATTGAAATGTGTGGCTTAATAGCGATAAGCTTAATTTTGTTCGATCGGTTGTGGGTTGATTCTACCTTGCTCGAGGGCGAACAAAGGTTTAAGTCTGGGGTGGTGATGTTGGGCATATTTCTATATGTTTTTATGTTACTTTGCATATTTTTTAACCGCTTTTTATTGATTTTTAGTGTTAAAAATTCCCAACATGGTTTAATTATTGGTTTTATGACTAATTGAGTTATGTGTGATGATTTAGGGTGTTTGGAGAGCAAAAAATTGAAGAAAATATGCTCCAACTAGAGGAAAAAAGGGTGGATGCGTCGCATCCAACCTTGGAAAGAAGATTACTTGGTGCACCCTTAGCAGTGAAGTCGGACCATAGCATCCGCCTTAGCATCCGCACCTGGGCACAGCTGAGATGGAGGAACAAAGGGTGGATGCAAAGCATCCATCCTAGCATGCGAAGCTGAGAAGTAGAGGACAAGCTGGGTGCGAAGCATCCACCCCAGCATCAATCCCTAAAGCTGAGTTGGATTAGGAATAGGAGAACTTTGGCCCACGACTTTTGTACGCAATATATAAGCGAAAAACGCCTCTTTTAGGTCATCTAACATATTGGGAAGAGAGAAAAAAGCCACGAGAAAGCTTGGAAACCACGACATTCGTCTTGAGTTCTTATTTTTCCTTCTTTTATTGATTTTTATGCATTCTTGGGAGTTATTTGATGATTGTATGAATATGAGTGGCTAAGAAACTTATTGTTCTAGGGTCATGGGTGATACGTGAATGTTGATGTTTGAAGTTTAATTTGACAAAGTTGATTTTATCATATTGGGTTGTTTATTTAATTCCGTTCTTAATTATTTTACTGAGTAGCTAACAGTGAAATACTATCTATGAATCTAGAGTTGAACTCAAAAGTGGGAATTCTAGATTGCATAAAGAATTAAATAGAGCAAGTTCTTGAACCCGGGCATCGGGGAACGGATTCGCAATTAGGATAGACATATACCTATTTGCCTTGCTTGGTTGAAATACAGGGAGTGTAAATGCATTCTTGTTAGTCTTAATTCCATAGACATATAGGCGTTAAGTTAACTTGAATAGGTGAGTAAGAACTCGACATATTCTTATGAGTAATATCAACCCTATTACAATCCAGATAAATCAATTAGTTATTTTAAGCCAAGAATATAACATGATTGTTAGCTAGCCCATGACCCTGGAATATCCTCTCCTATTGATTGTTAGTCGAAATGACTATTTGTGTTGGTTGATTTCCTAGTTAATTCATTAATTGGTATTTTAGGTAGTAACTTAGTTAATTATATCTTTTGTGATAAATCTCTTGAATCGATAATTTAATTGAGTTGAATCAGTCAAAAGTTAATCATAAGTCTTCGTTGGAACGATACTCTACTCATTACTTTATTACTTGACGGCCACGTATACTTGCATGAGTGTGTTTGGTCGCAACACTTAGCCTCCCCAGGCTCGAAACAACCAACTGGACATCTACACCTCCTACCATATAAAGACTCATGCGGGGCCATCTGAATACTTGACTGGTAGTTGTTATTATATGCAAACTCCACTAGTGGCATAAACTGATCCCATGAACCACAAAAATCAATCACACAAGCCCGTAGCATGTCCTACAAAATCTGAACAGTCCGCTCTGACTGCCCGTCAGTCTGCGGGTGAAATGCAGTGCTTAACTCTACATCAGTACCCATGCCTCTCTGCACGGCCCTCTAAAACTGAGATGTGAACTGAGTACCTCTGTCATTAATAATAGAAATCGGAACTCCATGCAACCGGACAATCTCCTTAATGTAAATACCAGCTAACCGCTCTGAAGTATAAGTAGTACTGACAGGAATGAAATGCGCGGACTTGATCAATCTATCCACAATGACCCAAATCGCATCAAAACACTTCGAAGTTCGTGGAAGCCCAACTACAAAGTCCATAGTAATCCGCTCCCACTTCCACTCCAGAATATCTAACCTCTGAAGTAAACCACCTGGTCTCTGGTGCTCATCCTTGACCTGCTGGCAGTGGAGACACCGTGCTACATACTCAACAATATATCTCATCATCCGCCTCCACCAATAATATTGTCTCATATCCTGGTACATCTTCGTGGCACCCGGATGAATAGAATACCGCTAACTGTGAGCCTCTGCTAATATCAACTCTCGAATACCATCCACATTGGACATGAAAATACGGCCCTACATCCTCATAACTCCATCATCACCAATAGTCACAACCCGGGCATCACCCCGACAAACTCTATCCTGAAGAACTAACAAGTGGCAGTCATAATATTGTCGTGCCTTAATTTGATCAAATAAAGAATACCGGGAAGCCATGCTAGCTACCAGTTGTGGAGGGTCTGACAAATTCAATCTCACCAACTGACCCGCTCAAGCCTGAACATCAAGTGCTAATGGTCGCTCTGCTGCTGAAAGGTAAGCTAGACTCCCCAAACTCTCGGCTCTGCAACTCTAGGCATCGGCCACCACATTGGCCTTCCCCGGGTGATACAAAATAGTAAGATCATAATCCTTGAGAATCTCTAACCATCTCCTCTGACGCAAATTCAAGTCCTTCTGCCTTAGCAGATATTGCAAGCTATGATAATCAGTGAAAATCTCACATCGCACCCCATCCAAGTAATGCTGCCAAATCTTTAAGGCATGAACAATGGCAGCCAACTCCAGATCGTGCACTTGGTAATTCTTCTCGTGCACTTTCAACTGTCTCGATTTGTAGGCAATCAACCTACCGTCCTGCATCAACACCACTCCCAAACCAACTCTAGAAGCATCACAATAGACTATGTAAGAACCCGAACTAGTAGGCAACACCAAAATCGGAGCTGTGGTCAATGATGACTTGAGCTTCTGAAAGCTCTCCACACACTCGTCGGACCATCTGAATGAAGCACCCATCTAGGTCAATCTAGTAAATGGTGAAGCAATAGAAGAGAATCCCTATACAAAATGACGGTAATAACCCGCTAAATAAAGGAAACTCTGAATATCTGTAGCAGAGGACGGTGTGGGCTAACTCTGCATTGCCTCAATCATCTTCGGATCAACCTGAATACCCTCACTAGACACCACGTGCCCCAAGAAAGCCATTGAACCAAGCCAAAACTCAAACTTGGAGAACTTTGCATAAAGCTTCTCCTCCCTCAATCTCTATAACACAACCCTCAAGTGCTGAGCATGCTCACCAGGATGTCATCAATGAACACAATGACAAACAAATCAAGGTAAGGTTGAAAAACGATGTTCTTCAATTGCATGAACGCGGCTGGGGTATTGGTCAAACCAAATGACATAACCAGAAACTAATAATGACCCTATCTTATCCTGAAAGCAGTCTTCGGAATGTCAGAATCCCGAATCTTCAGCTGACGATACCCAGACCTTAAGTCAATCTTGGAGAATACCTTAGCTCCCTGGAGCTGATCAAATAAGTCATCTATACGAGGTAAAGGATACCGGTTCTGCACCGTAAGCTTATTCAACTGTCTATAATCAATGCACATACGCATGGAGCATCCTTCTTTTTCACAAACAACATCGGCGCAACCCAAGATGACACACTAGGTCGGATGAACCCCTTATCTAAGAGTTCCTGAAGCTGCTCCTTCAATTCTTTCAACTCCCGTTGGTTCCATATGGTAAGGTGGAATAGAAATGGGCTGAGTGTCGGGCACCAAATCAATACCAAAATCAATATCCCTGTCAGGTGGCATGCCTGGAAGGTCTGTACGAAATACGTCAAGAAAATCATGGTCTACAGGAACAGAATCAACAGATGGAGTCTCACTACTAACATCCATCACGAAAGAAAGATAGGACTCACACACTTTCTCAACCATACGCTGAGCCTTTAAATAAGAAATCACTCTGCTAGGCACATGCTCTATAGACCCTTTCCACTCAACTCTCCGAACTCTAGGCATAGCCAGGGTCACGGTCTTAGCGTGAAAATAAAGAATAGCATGACATGGATAACCAATCCATGCCCAGAATTACATCAAAATCGACTATACTGAGTAACATCAAGTCCACTCGGGTCTCTAGACCCCCAATAATTATAAGACACGACCGATACACACTCTCCACATGAATAGTATCACCCACTGGAGTCGAAAAGTGAACAGATTTAACTAAAGACTCACGGGGCATATTTAGGAAATGAGCGAAATAGGATGAGACATAAGAGTAAGTGGAACCAGGGTCAAATAAAGCCAAAGCATCAGTGTGACAAATCGAAATAGTACCTGTAATCACCGCATATGAGACCATAGCATCAAGCCTAGCCAGAAGTGCATAAATATGTGGATGGCCTCCACCTGCTTGACCTCCCCCTCTAGGACAGCCTCTAGTTGCCTGATCACCACCCTAACTGCCTGGGTAGGTGGTGGAGTGACTGGGGCTGAAGCCGCGGTTGAACCCTCTACTGGGACGAACTACTAGGATGACGGGGACACTACCTCCACCCATGTCCGAACTCTCCACCATATCAACCACCTGCAGTTGTAGATCAAACCGAACGAGAACCTCTGCCACCCTGATAACCACCAGACAAACCATGCATGGAAGAACCCTGATAAAATGATGCTCGGGCGGAGCTCTGAGCTGGAAGGGCACTAAAAGATGAACATCCCTGATGAGAATTATGAGGACCCTGCCCCGACAATACACCATTGTAAGCTAGGTGAGCTGGCTGTGGAGGTCTAAATGGAAGACCTCTGCTAGGCTGAAATTGCCCTCTATGAGGAGCCCCACTAAAATTACCTGATCCTCGAGGCCTCTTAGCGTCCTTCCTCCTCACGCTCCTGCATGCGAAGTAACCCAATGTCCCGAGCTATATCAACAACTTGCTCAAACGTGGCTCCAGACACCCTTTATCTAGTCATCAAAACGGAAGGTGATATGTGAGACCATCCACAAATCTCCTGATACGCTCCCTGTCAGTGGGGACTAACTCCGAAGCATGTATGGCCAACTCCGAATACTTCATCTCATACTGGGTGACCGATAACTCTCCCTAGCGCAGCTGCTCAAACTGTCTGCGCTGCTCCTCTCTGTGGGACTGAGGAACATATTTCTCCAAAAAGATCGTGGAGGACTGCTGCCAAGTGAGAGGTTCTGAACTAACCAGCCTACGCCTCTCGAATGACTCCCACCAAGTAAAGGCAGCACCAACAAACTGATAGGTAGCAAATGAAATCCCGCTAGTCTCTAGAATACCCGCAGTATATCTTTTGACATTTATCAAGAAAACCATGGGCATCCTCGCCCTCTGTACCACTGTAAGTCGGAGGCTGAAGTCTGCTGAACCTCTCCAACCTACGTTGCTCATCCTTAACCATAGCAGGGACCACATAACCCTGACCCAGAGCAACTGGCTAATCTGGGGCTACTCCCGGTGCCTGAATACCTCGTACAACTGGCTTAGGTGCCTGGTCACCCTGATCGGTATTGCGTGTCCTCACAATCTGTGAGAGAATGAAACAACATAAGTTTAGATTTCAAGAATCAATAGATTGGCATGGAAGAGTTCAAAAAGATATAGATGTTTCCTAAGAGTTCTGCAGCCTCTCGAACATAAGTACAAATGTCTCTGTACCGATCCGAAAGACTCTACTGAACCTGCTCATGACCGTTGAGTCCTATGTAACCTAGGGCTCTGATACCAACTTGTCACGACCCCAAATCCTAACAGGCCGTGATGGCGCCTATCGTGGAGCTAGGCTAGCCGACCATCACCTTACTACGCATTTATTCAATTATAAAAGTTCACAATTTAATAATGAGCAGCAACCACAACATAGAATAATGTAATTAAGCCTTAGTGCCTAATAATAGTCTAACAACTCTAAACAAAACCTCCCAAGACTGGAGTCAATAGTCACGATCATCCAAGAATAAATAAATCTAACTCTGCTAATACTATAATATATGTCTTTGAATCAAACGCTAAAACTAAATAAGGAAGGGAAATGGAGAAGTTGTGGATGTTGGGCAGCTACCTCAAAATTTCGTGAACCTGCAACTACGAGCAAGGATAGCTACTACTCCAGACAGTCACCTGAATTTGTGCATAGAGGCAAAGGGAGTAATGATGAGTATGCCAACTCAGTAGTAATGAAAATAAATCACAGTCTGAGAATTATAAAACACACAGTATAGATACACAATTACACAAAAACCAGTAAAACACCAAGTCACCATGTAGTATTCATCAAATACATAAGTTCGAAATCAGTTTCCAGAAAACCTTTGAAAATGAGTGTAATATCAGTATATCTCAGTAAAATTCTCAGTAAAACCAGTTTGAAAGCGAAGTAAATCATAGTTCGAAAAATTACTAAAATCATTTCTTGTAATAGTTGCCCCTCAGGCATTCTCTCAATCACTTAGTAACAGCTCCGCGTGCAATAATCATCACTCAGTATCAGCCCCGCGAGCAATAATTATCACTCAATAGGTACCTCCGCTCACTAGGGGTGTGTACAGACTCCGGAGGGGCTCCTATATCCCAATATCTATAACAACATAGGGCCTAAAAGCCTCCTCACAATATAGGCCAGAAAGCCTCCCTCATATAAGGCCTGAAAGCCTCCCTCAAATAAGGCCTGAAAGCCTCCTCACAATATAGGTCTGAAAGCCTCACTCAGTTAGACACTCTCTATTTACCCTTAGTCCATAAACATACCGGGTTCTCGACCCAAAATAGTGTTTCATATTTCAATAAATAGTATCAAATACTCTGAGTGTCAAACAATTTATCAGGAAAAGACTGAGTGTAAGAATCATAACATATAAGTGAGGAAACTATAGTTAACACAACCTCCAAGGGGAAAACAGATCGGCACTAGGCCCCAAACACGTCTTACAGCCCAAATCATATCATAATAAAATAATACTAATTAAGCATAGGCTTAAAAGTCGGTTTAGAAACTCAATAGTCTCCTAAAGAGGGAAGATGTTTCCAAAGTTTCAACCTTTGAATTTCAAAACCCGTGAAAGGGTGCATAGTCCGGGGTTTCATACCCTCAGGACAGGATTTAAAGACATTACTTACCTCAAAACTAGCCCGGAAACTATTCCACAACACGCTTGCCTCTCGTATCAACTTCCGAAGGCTCCAAATCTACCAAGTTCAGACTTTTATCATCAATTTATGCTTAAGGAATAAATTCCAATTGAAAAATATCAAATTTAGCTCAAAAACCGAATTTGGTAAAAACCCGACCCCCAGGCCCGCATCCCAAAACTCAACATTTTTATACAAAACCGTTGTTCATCATCTCACGAGTCCGTACATATAAAGAACACTAAAATCGGAGTTCGTGTTACCCCTCAAATCAACCACTAAAGGTCTCAAAATCTCAAGCCCTAAACCAACCTTTTTCCACTTATTTTCATGAATTAAACACTGAGATTATGTTCTTTAATCACCTATAATCAAGTTTTAAGGTCCAAAATACTTACCTCTATGATGAACACTGATTTTCCCTCTTCATACATCGCCTCAAAAGCTTCTTCCCGTTCAAAAATGGTGTTAAAATAGGTTATGGTCGTGGAGGGTTTAATTTAATACTGTCCAGGGTTTCCGCACCTGCGGCCAAGCTCCCGCACCTCCGGAATCGTACCTGCGACCTTCCACGCACCTGCGGAGCCTTGTCCGCTCTTGCGGGCCCGTACATGCGATCCTTCTTCCGCAAGTGCGGTTACATCAATAACCAGAAACCAGCAGCTGTTTGCTGCACTTTTTAAACTCCGAACTTCCCGTTAACCATCCGAAATCAATCCTGAGCCCCTCGGGACCCCAACCAAACATACTAACACATTACATTTGATCATTTAAACTTGGTTGCACTCCCAAAACACTAAATATAACTTCAAAACACAAAAATCACATCGGATTCAAGCCTAAAACTTTCAATTTTCTAAAATCCGCCAACGATGCTGAAACTATCCAAAAACAACTCTGATTAACCTGAAATTTTGCAGACACATCCAAAATGACATTACGAACCTGTTCCAACTGTCGTAATTCCATTCCGACTCCGATAGCCTATTTTCCACTGCCTAGCGAAGATCGCCAAAAACTAACTTTCGCCAATTCAAGCGTAATTCTACATCGGACATCACAAAAATATTTTGAACACACTCCTAAGTCCCAAATCACCTAACCAAGCTATTTGAGCCATAAAATCCGCATTCCGATGTTGTTTACCAATAAGTCAACTCTCAGTTAACTTTTCCCATTTAAAGGCTATTTTAAAGGCTAAATAACTGAACTCTCACCATAACCATTCGATTTCAAGCCCATCAACTCTAACACATCAATAACAGAATAACCAAACTATGACAAGTCAATAACAACAATTATAATGCAGGTTCTACGTAACGACGGACGTGGTCGTTACACTTTGTCAAGGAGGAAAACTCAAATATTTCATTTTCCCTCCATTTCCCATTCACCCTGTTCTAAGATACATTAAAGCTTAATATTGCTTGCAAAAAATGCCTTGCTATTTTGCTCTCAACTCACGTTTAACTTCAGTATTTGCGCGTACCTGTAAAATGAGAACATCCTACAATTTATAGAGTTAGTAGAATAGGAAATAACTAGAGTTCTAATGTTATAATTTACCATGGTGGAAGAGTTCTAGTTATCTCCAACTTCTAACTCCTCCCTTTATCTCGGATAGATTTCTCTCAAGTAGGAGTTCTCCTTATCACTTATGCAACTTTTTCGATCAGGAAATATCAGATATAACCACTTAAGCTTATCTCCTTCACGTGCATTCCTTATGCTCGAATATGCCTGTGTATGTGTACACTGTGTATGAACCTGATTAGTGCTTTGGTTCCTTTGTCAATCATCAAAACAAACTTCACTTGGGCCAACACAAAAAAATTGATCTCTACGTTTATTTCCATTTTGTAACATATTGATTATCTCAGTGGAGTCTACAACTTTCTCTAGGAGAGAGTGGGAATTTTCTACCGCAATCTTAAATCCTTGCATAAGCGTCAATAGCTCAGCTGTAGTGTTAAGAGTGTTGGGGATACCTTTCATGAAATCCCAATTTCCCCTACTTTTGGTAATTCCCCTTATCCCCCAACCGCATGGTTCCCATTTAACGTACTAGGCTTAGCAATTAAAGCATATTCAGCGTTAGAAATAGTGTTTGAAACTTTAGCCTTTTTCATTCTTTATGATTAAAGACATTATCACTCCCAGCAAACCAGATGTGCCATAGGCAGACAACGATTATATCAACCCAAGAGAGGTAGTAATTGTACTCCTGATTCTTGATATTAATTAATTCCACATTGCGTTCCAAGAGTCCATAGAAAAAACAATAGGGACAGTCTAAGAATTTCTACCACTTTTTCCCCAATTTTTCGAACTTCAATCCTTAATTACATGATAATAACAAATATATTAGTGTAATTTAACCAAACTCGGGTTAAGAATTCTTACACAAAAAATATTTCTGAAAATCCCTCGAAATTTCGTCACCGAGCTTTCAAAATCCCAAGACGAATTACGATGTTAAACTGCACAGCACTAGCCAGAATCCATGGTGAAACCAACGAAATTTAGAGAGAGAAAGATAAAGAAAATAGAGAGAAGGTAGAGGAAATGTGAAGCTTCTGGATCTCATTCCTTTTCCTTCATTATCAAAAAAAGGAATACAGTAAAAGTATGTGATGTACAATACAAAAATGAATATTAAAAGATTGAAGAAATAATACAGTGTCCGCCGCTGACAGATGTCCCATGCCACCTTTCGTGAACAGCTATGCCCGAGAATGAATTGTGATATAGCACCGTCCTCTTGCTTAGCCTATTTCCTTTTCCCTTTGAGTTCAATCCTATCATCCTTTGAGTCAGCGCCTTCGCAGCCTGCCTTTCCATTCTTCGCTCTATTCCAATCATTTCTTTTGGTAGATGGAGTACCCGGGCATTCTCTCGNAGATCAGTCTAGGTCGAGATGAATGGAAGATGCTTCTGGAACTAGTTTTTGATAGGGTCTATCTTAGCTCGAAGGAAAGAACAACCAAAGTTACACCCCCCAAGAATATGGATTCAAATCAGTTACTCTAATTTATCATGTACAATTGATAAATACATATGTGTTCTAATACCTCTCCTCAAGTTGGAAGGGAGGAACTCACAGCCAACTTGCTAAGTAAGTTGCAATGCTTTACTCCTGTAAGGGGCTTAGTAAAAATGTCTGCCAGTTGATCATTCGTAGAGATATGGTGCAGCATAATGACTCCTTCGTGTACCTGATCACGTACAAAGTGACAATCCACCTCTATGTGTTTGGTGCGTTCATGGAATACATGGTTTTTGGCTATGTGAAGCGCTGCCTGACTATCATAGAAAACTGGAATAGGTAATGTGGAGGGGGCTCCCAACTCTGCAAGCAATCTAAGCAGCCAGACTAATTCTCCTACAACCTGTCTAGCAGCTCTGTATTCTGCTTCTGCTGAGGATAATGATATTATCTATTGCTTCTTTGATTTCCAACTGATTGGACCATCACCTAGTAACACAACATAACCACTGACTGTCTTTGAGTCAGGGCAAGCTGCCCAGTTTGAGTCACAGAAGGCTCGAATTCCATAGTCCTTGTTGTTGGACAGAAAGATTCCTAAATTTGGATTTCCTTTCAGATATCTCAACACATGGTAAGCAGCTTTCAAGTTTGTTTCTCTAGGACTTTGCATAAATTGACTCAAACGTTGCACACTATATGATATGTCAAGACTAGTATTGGTTAAGTAGTTCAATTTCCCACTAGTTTTCTTAAATGTGAGGGGTGAGGTAATAGAGCCCCATCATTTGCACTCCATTTGATTGAGGGATCCAGTGGAGAAGTCAAGGCAGAGTATTTCATACAATCAAATTCTGACAATAGGTCCATTGTGAACTTCCTTTGTGATATCAATACTCCATCATCTTTGTATAGAATCTCCAAACCTAGAAAGTAATGTAGTTTTCCTAGGTCTTTTATTTTGAAAGTCTGATGTAAATATCTCTTTAGAGATTCTATCTCTTCCAAATCAGTCCTTGTTATTAAAACATCATCTACATATACAGCTACAAATACCATTGAACATCCATGTTTTTTATAAAATAAGGAGTAATTCAGTAGAGAATGTGTGTACCCTTTGGAACAAAGGGCTTCAGTTAACTTCTCATACCATTGCCTACTTGCTTGTTTCAAACCATACAAGGATTTGTTCAGTTTGCACACTAAATCTGACCTTTCAACAGCTAGAACTTGAGGCACTTCCATGTAGACTTATTCATGGAGGTCTCCATGAAGGAAGGCATTATTAAAATCTAATTGAAAGATGTCTCAGCCCTTCTTTACTGCTATTCCAATTAGAGTCCTAACATTTGTCATTTTAACAACTGGAGAAAATGTTTCTGTATAGTCTACCCCAGCCTCTTGAATGTATCCCTTTACCACTAATCTTGCTTTAAATCTCTCTATACTACCATCTGCTTTGTGTTTTACTTTATAGACCCATCTACACCCTATTGCTCTTTTTCAAGTTGGAAGGGGAACAAGACTCCAAGTGTGATTGGCATAGAGGGCTTCAAATTCCTGATTCATGGCTGCTAGCCAGGCAGGATCAGCAGCTGCCTCCTCATATGAACTGGGTTCAGTCTCATGAGAAATGGTTCTAGTCAATTACTGACTTTCAGAACATAGTGCATTGAGTGTGACACATTGAGCATTGGGCACAGATGCACTGAAAGAAAGTGATGTAGTTCTTTGGTCACTACTGGAAGGGGAGTCAGATCTATTTGTTTGCAACCTATGTAGTGAATAGTTGTAATCTCTCAAGTAGGTAGGAACTTTGTGGGTTCTGTATGGTCTTCCTAAAGTTTCATTAGGTTGTTGTGTTGGTGAGTTAGGGACAGTATAGTTTTCAGGAATGAGAGAAGATTTTTCTGAACTTGAAGTTATTTGAGGGCTGGATTCACTTACCCCTGGCAGTAAGGATTCAGGTGACACTGTTGGGAGATATGTACTAGGAGAAGGAGGAATAGAAGGTGACCCATGAGAAGGAAAAAATTCATATGCTAGATCTGCATTTACTTGAGGGAAAGATGGAAAAACACTATTGAAATTAGAGTGCAAGACAAAAGGAAATACATTCTCATGAAATACAACATCCCTTGAAACATGAATTCTTTTTGTTGCTAGATTGAGCAACTTGTAACCCTTTGTCCCAAAGGGATAACCCAAAAAAACATGAGGTGAAGATCTGGATTCAAATTTGTCTTTGTGAGTCTTTAGGGTTGTAGGAAAGCAAAGGCATCCAAAGCTTCTAAGGTGTGAATACTGGGGTTTTCTTTTGTATAGAAGTTCCAGTGGACATTTATTTTTGAGAGTGGTAGATGGAATTCTATTAACCAAATAGGTTGAGGTGAGTATACATTCTCCCCAGTATTGCATGGGAATCTTGGATTGGTACAGCAAGGCTCTAGCTGTCTCCAAAAGATATTTGTGTTTTCTCTCAACTATGCCATTTTGTTGAAGAGTGTATGGACATGTTCTTTGGTGTATAATTCCCTCAGATTGCAGGAAGGAAGTGGTTTCAGTGCTTATAAACTCAAGACCATTATCTGTTCTGATGGTCTTCATGGAGCAATCAAATTGGTTTCTCACCATGGCTGAGAAGGCCTTGATTACTTGTAAGGCATTGCTTTTACAACTAAGAAGATGAGTCCAAGTACATCTGCTGTAGTCATCTACTAAGGTGGTGAAATATTTATTCTTTTCATGTGTTGACACACGATAAGGCCCCCATAAGTCAATGTGCAGGATTTCAAATATTTTGGTTGTGGTGGTTCTTTCTGAGAAGGGAAACCTATTTTGTCTAGCCATTGGACATATTGGGCATAGAAAAGGTTGTTTAGATGAGAAGTGAAAAGGTATGGACTCAATTCCTCTCATTTTGACAAAGGGTACATGTCCCAATCTATTATGCCACAAAAGATCAATCATGTGTTTATTATTCATAGATGTATTACATTCAGAATTAGTATCTCTTTTAGACTGCACATCAGAATAATAGTCATGAGAACAAGTGTTTGATTCAGTCACAACAAGGGAAACAGAATTGTGCAAGCTAGATACAGTATGTGAAGCAGAATGAGAACTAATACTATTGGCACTGGTTACACCAGATGAATCAGGTTGAGTGACTACATCACCTTTATTTGATGCACTAGATGAATTGTCAAACATTAAAGAGTTAGGTTTGCAGGGATCTGTCTTGTAAAGATACAGACCATTCTTACTTTCACCAATGCCAGAGGCCTCCTCAGTGAAAGGGCCTGCAGAAGGATGCAAACAAACTTGGTGAATATGACAAGGCAATCGAACTGCACTGTCAGACAGTGAAATGAAATCAGGTTGAATTTGAAATTGGGGACAAAGAGGACTCTCTTTAAGGTGAACCTATGACTCATTACTACATCTCCCATTAGTGTCACTTTCACCTTCTAACCATTGGGTAAAGTAACTAGGAAAGGGTAGACTAAGGTTTTTATGTTAGTAACTAAGGACTTATTATAGGTCATATGGTTTGATGCCCCAGAGTCAAGGATCCAAGAGTCATCAGTTGACTTAGAACACTTATATGAGTCAGAACCAGAATCAAAATGAGTTGAGCAAGCTGAAATACCTGCAAAGTTCACAGCTCCTGATTTCAGTTCATTTCCTCTGTTTCCAGCATGAAAATTCTCCAGGATGCTCACTAGTTGACTGTACTGTTCCTTTGTGAGACTTTGCATAGTCATGTCTCGTTCATGTGCAATCCCATTGCTTCCATCTACACCTTCAATAGCACTTTATCCCTGTACATTGGCAGCAATTCTCTTCCCTCTATTGGTCATTGGATCCTGGGATAACCATGCAGTTTATAACATCTTTCCTTAGTGTGACCTTGTCTCTTGCAATAGTCACATAAAGGCCGTGGCCTATTCCCAAGGTCTCTTCCTCTATAGTTGTTTCGATTTCTATTTCCCTGGTGATTGTAGTTCACATATCCAGTATTGTCTCGAAGGCTTGTCTGTTGACCAAAATTTGTCCTGAAATGATTTCCTCCTGATCTGTTGGCACTCAGTGCAGTGGATTCCATCACCAATTGGTTGTTAGGTTTGACCTCTCTTTGTTTCTCCTCTTGGATAAGGATTGAAAAAGCTTGTGCAAGTGAGGGTAATGGATTCATCATTAGAATGCTCCCCCTAATAACAGTGTAAACTTCATTTAGCCCCATTAGGAATCGAATTAGCCTTCTATCTTGCTCTGCCTTCTGCATATTCGCCTTAGCACCACATGTGCAATTGCACTTGCACTGATCATGTGCATTCATTATGTTTAGTTCTTCCCAAAGCTTCTTCATCTTAGTATAGTACTCAGTGATGTCTAGGATTCCTTGACTCAATTCATTTATCTCCCTTTGCAATTGATACAATTTTCCCCATTTGTCTAGTCGTATCTGTCTTCAAGCTCTTTCCAAACCTCCTGAGCATCATTAACATATTGTAAACTATCTCCCAAATCCTTAGAAATAGAGTTTAAGATCCACGATGTCACTATGTCGTCACTACGTTCCCATTGATCACAGTTAGGATCTTGAGGCTCTGGCTTTCTGCACTTTCCATTTATGAATCCTACTTTATTCTTCACTGACAGAGCTCTTAGAACTCCTCTTCTCCACGATCTATATCCTTATCCATCGAAAATCGCCGGTACAAGCACAGATCCTGCACTCTCAGAACGATGCATGTACAACGGACTGATCGAATCTGAAGCCAGATTCGTGAAATCCGTCATGTTCTCATTGTCAACCATGATTATCAAGGATCGATTTGAAGAATCGAGAGTATATTACTGATCGGATTCAGGCCAGGACAAATCGAACCAAAAAAAATTTAAACGAAGAAAAACTAGGGTTTCTTCGATCTGAAAAATTGATGAAATGAATTACTCGAGACAAAAGGACCGCGATATGAGGGCTAGTACTTACTCTGATACCATGTTAAACTGCACAGCACTAGCCAGAATCCATGGTGAAACCAACGAAATTTAGAGAGAGAAAGCTAAAGAAAATAGAGAGAAGGTAGAGGAAATGTGAAGCTTCTGGAATCTCATTCTTTTTCCTTCATTATCAAAAAAAGGAATACAGTAAAAGTATGTGCTGTACAATACAAAAATAAATATTAAAAGATTGAAGAAATAATACAGTGTATTTAATTTATCATGTACAATTAATAAATACACATATGTTCTAATAAAGACTAACCCTCGAAAATTCCGTTTTCTGCCCAGAACATGAATTATGAACATGCGTCACACTAACCAATATTGCAACATAACTTTCTGTTGTGGTTAATGAAAATACCACAAATACATACTTTTGAAGTATAACTTTTTGTGTGCATATTGCATTTTATGCCTAGAAGTTTTTTTATGTCAATTCTTTCAAATCTAATGTTGAGTTTCGTAGGTCGAGAACTCGCTTGATAAAAGAGCTATATTGTGCAGATGAAATATATATGGCTAATTTGACGAAATTTGCTTTGACATTTTAAAGATATTAGTATCTATGGACTGCGTGTTGCACGTTAATAATGACACGTGATGATTTAAACATTTATTTATATGAAAAAATAATAAAATTTAATTAATGAGAGAAATTTAATGTATAATAATACAATCGTTTAAATACCGAAAAATATTACTACATTAGCATAATTCACGAATTTAAAATAAAAGGACATCATCAATACTTACAAAAATGATCAATTTTATCATGTAGTTGGATAATTATGTATTATAGTTTAAAAATATTTAATGTGATGGTATCTTAACGAACACTTCTTTGTGGATAATATTTTTTTGTGTATGTTTCCTCCTAATGCTTGGTTGTTTTGCTTTAACCAGAACTCTTGTTGTCGATCTTTAAATCTCTCTTGAAAGTGAAACATACAGTTGTTCGTGCAAGAAAATATATTGCGATAAATGTGGTCCAATATTTAGGGTGTTTGTCCTTGTACTTTATTTATTATATTTACAAACATAAACATACTAAAAATTATTTTTACATAAATTTAAAAGGATATTCCTTAGTTTCGGAAGACAAAAGTTTAATTCAGGGATAAGAAAATACTTTGAAGCACATTCACCAATATCAAAAAATTTTGCATGTATAACGTTATTGTCAAAACTTTTATATACCATTTGTGTGCTATTACATAAGCTATTTGGCGTATCTAATTTTTCAGTAGCATGACGAGTATATTTTTCTTCAAAATCAACCTATATACAATGGAAGATCAATTTTAATGTAGTCTATTGTATAAACGATGGCACTAACATACATAAGAAATAATAAACTTGGCAACAAACATGTACGGTAGAAGGTCATTTGGTATTAAAGTATTTAAGAATTCTTCTTGGTAGTAATTATTGGTATCATTATCTGCTGAATCAAAAATAGAAAAATATATTATTTTTACTATTAAATTTTGAAATCAAACTTTTATTTAGTTGAAGAGCATATTTATTTTTGCTAGCTAAGATATTTTTTTAATTATATCATGCGATTTGCACAAATTGCGTTTTAATCTAATGATATAAGTACTTCTCTTATTAAATACACTACTATGACCATTAAAATTAATAATCAAGTGTTCAGGAAGAACTAAATCATCTTTTATTGAATGCTCTTCTTCGTTTCTAACACGAAGCTAGAAGAATTCCCCTTCCACCTCCAAAAAGTAGACTTCCTCTTCAAGATTAGTTGCTTGTTCTTTTTCACCTTTTAATATTCCTTTAATATATGTTCTAGGACTCTGCAGTCTCTAAGTAGTATATTACCAATATTGGAGGGACGATTTATTTATTATACTTAATGATATAAAAGCTGCTCAATTTCAATTTACATCCCCTTCATAAATTTACTTTGTCGGAGTAAATTTCTCTCCCACTACAAACTATGTATTCTATATATGATTCCTGGAAAGAGTTATTTCAATGTATGTGTCCTGACTAATTTACATAAATTAAAGGTGGACAAAACTTAGTCGACTTCAAATTTCTATGTGTTCAAACTCCTACATGTTAGACAATGTCCTAAATATATGATAATATTTCCAATATGGATCTGTTTCTTTGAAGAATTAATTTGGTTTTTGAAGCATAAATTCGGTTAATTTTTATTGTATTGAAAATCTCAGATATTGGGTGAACTCTTAAATATAGCAATATTATTTAATATTGAACATAAAAAGCCACTATATCTATTGCAGAAGCTTTTCATAGCTGGATATTTCATGTTTATAACAATATTATTTAATGGTAATCACGTAAGATTCCTAACATATAATATTATGTCCTAAAATTAATAGGATTATAAGGCTAATATCTAGAATTTTGTTTATGTCCTTTTATTATGAGAAATGTATCATATCTCGCCAGATATATACCTCAGCATAAAATAATGAACAACTAGTAGTTATTATTTCTAATTTTTAATTTTATTTTATTTTGTAGTGTAACATATATTGGCCTGAAATGAATTTTCATAGAGAAACATGGCAGTGATAATTCATATATAACGAACCCCAACTGATTTAGGATTGATGCATAGTTATTATTCTTGCATGTACTATTTATCACATTAGGTTTAGAAGGGCGTTTTAAGAGGTTTATTAAGATTAAAGTTATTCGATAATTATGCTTCATGTTTAGGGTTTGGACTAAAAAAAAAGTTTCACTTGCCATAAGTATTATGATTAGGATTCACGAGTTTGTAAAAGCTTTAAATTACTCTCTAATTATCTTAAGTATTAAATTTCTCAAAAAAATTGTACATTATGAGTAAGAGAATAAATATTTTAACATATTTAAAGCTTATAATGAAATGTTTTTTCCTAAGCAAGATAATAAGATATCCATTGTAACGACCCGACCAGTCGTTTTGAGAGTCAGAGCCCCGATCCCCTATTAATTGGAGGTCCATAGTAGAATTAGGCTTGACTTGGCGAAAGTTGGAATATTTGCGATTTCGGTCGGCGGTGAAACTTTTGATATCGGGTTCGAATTGGATTTTCGGAAGTTGGAGTAGGTTCATGGCGTCATTTTTGACTTGTGTGTAAAATTTGAGGTCATTCGGACGAGAATTGATATGTTTCGACTCCGTTTTTAGAATGTAGAAATATGAAAGTTCATTAGGCTTGAATTCGTGTGAGATTCATGTTCTTTATGTTGTTTGATGTGGTTTGAAGGATCAACTAAGTTCGTATGGTGTTTTAAGATTAGTTGGTATGTTTGTATGAGGTCACGGGGGCCTCGGGTGAGTTTCGGGTGCTTAATGGATGAAAATTGGACTTAGGAGAATTCTGAAATTACTGGTTTCTGGTGTTTTCGCACCTGCGGTGGGGAGGCCGCAGGTGCGGAGCCGCATGTGCAGATACTTAAGCGCATAATTGGACTTGGAAGGAGTGGCATGGGGTCACAGGTGTGAGGTGAGTTCCGCATCTGCGATGCCCGCAGATGCGCTGGAGAGATCACAGGAGCGGTCAGGGACCACAGAAGTGGACCTAGGACCGTAGGTGTGATGACCCAAAAGGTCATCCCATATTTTCTAGCTAATTCTGTGTTTCGAGGTCGTGAAACCTCCTTCTATATCACCTCGATTTGCGTGCGCAGCCCAAGCGCGTAGCCAGGAAGCCTTTATGTGAAAGCTGATAAAAATGATAATTTGGTATTAGAAATTTGAATAAAGTTGACTTCGGTCAACGATTTTAGTAATTGGACACGGACCTGTGATTTGACGGTCCCGGAGGGTCCGTAGGAAAATATGGGCCTTTGGCGTATGCCCGGAATCGAATTTCGAGGTCCCAATTCCGAGAAATGAATTTTTAAAGAAAACTATTTTCTGAAAAATATAAAGGTTTTTCAAAATGAAATTTGAGGTGAAACCTGTTATATCGGGCCTGTATCATGGTTCCGGAGCCCAATACAGGTTCGATATGACTTATATGTGTTATCAGTGAAATTTGATAAGAAACGGACTTAGTTTGACGTGATTCGGACCTTAAATGCAAAATTTGATGTTTAAAGAAGTTTTGAGGAATTTCATTGATTTTTTGTTTGATTCGTCGTTTTAGTGTTATTTTATGTGATTTGGAACCTCGAGCTAGTTTGTATTAAGTTATAAGACTTGTTTGTGCATTTGGACGGGGTCCCGAGGGCCTCGAGTGTGTTTCAGATGCTCATCGGGTGATATTAGAACTTGGAATACAGCTGAACCATTGTTGGTTCTGGTGTCTCGCACCTGCGATGGACCTTCCAGATGTGCGGACACGCAGGTGCGGCGAGGAGCTCGCAGGTGCGGACTTGGCCCAATCACCCAGTCCTCGCAAGTGCGGTTTGTTTTTCTCAGATGCGGCCAATTGATCGCACGTGGGACCCAAGACCTTTTAGAGGGTTTTGGAGCTCGGGAAGGGCGATTTTTGAAGACTTTTGCACCTGGGTAACTTGGGTAAGTGATTTCTAACCTACTTAGATCAATTTCCATGATTCCTAACTTAAATCTGGTCCTTAGAATTCGAATTTGGGTGGAAGATTTGGGAAAAATTTGATAAACTTCATAGACCAAATTATTGAGTTTTGATTGAGTTTTTTACCTCCGATTTGAGAGATTTTCATATGTTTAGACTCGTGAGTGAATGGGTGTCCGGAAAATATACTTTTTACCTGATTCCAAGACATGGGCCTGGGGAACTTATTTGGCGAATTTCTTAATTTCGCATATTAGCTTCGAACTTATTAGTTATTTTGTTTCCTTGAAATGATATTTACACTATGCAATCGAATTGTCTGGATTTGAGCCACCCGGAGTTGGATACTCGTGGAAAGAGCGTGGTTTTGAGCTGATTAGCGCAATCAAGGTAAGTATCTTGCCTAACCTTTCATTAGGGAACTACCCCTTAGGATTGAGTATTCTATGTTGATTGTAATCCGCGTACGTGAGGTGACGAGTGCGTACTCGGACTTATTTGCAAATAGATTTCCCTTTAGGGATTTTCGGTCCTTATGTTCCCCGTATATGAATTGAACTTGTTATATCTGAATTCTTGATTTCTAGTTTCATCTCTTCCTACTCAAATTAGAAGTACTTGCCTAGCATTCCGTGTTTCTTATTTTATCTTAATTGACTTAAATGAAGATTTTTCCTTTCCTACCGTTATACTATATCTTCCTTCATACAATGCCTATGTGACTAAAACTAGTATAATCTTGCCCTATAATTGTCTAACAAGTAATTGGAAATCTATACGTTGGTGTCAAGCATGCACGTGAGTTGTACATTGTGATTTAAATGATTTTCCCTTAAGTACTACTTAGGTTTAATTGATGACCGCCCATGTTGATGGTATTTCTTTGATGCTGCCTATTTACTGGGCATTTGTTCAAGTTGAGTTTATTCCGCGCAGCTAATTGTCTAAGTGAGATTGGTTATAGTTGATTCCCTTGCCGGGATGATTTGGTTTCTTGGTTGCGAACTTGAATAGATAGAATCGTTGTTATATTTGGCTTGTCTTCCCCTCGTTATGTTGTTTCTCTTTGTGCTCGGAATTCCTTCCAGTGGCTACTTCTTATGAGTGAGTTTTTACCATTTTGTGATTTAAGTTTTTGTATTGATTTGCTCATCGCACTTTGCATTTGGTCTTGTTTGCTTTTGCACCGGTTGTTGAAATATATGTTGTTTCTATCGTATTCTGGTTGTTTTCCTCAGTGGCTACATTGCATATTTAAATTGGGACTACGGACCAAGATCCGGGAGCTTTCCTTCTGTACTGCATCGCATATTTAAATTGGGACTATGGACCAAGATCCGGGAGCTTTCCCTCTGTACTGCATTGTATATTTAAATGTGGACTATGGACGGAGATCCGGGAGCTTTCCCCCTGTACTGCAATGCATATTTAAATTGGGACTACAGATGGAGATCTGGGTGCTTTCCCCCTGTACTGCATCGCATATTTAGATTGGGACAATGGACGAGATTCCGGGAGCTTTCCCCTTGTACTACACTGCATGACAAATTCTAAGTTGCGGGCTGAGTTCCAGTGGTTTTATCATTGAGGAGATTTGGATCGAAATATATATATTTATATACATATATATATATATATATATATATACACACACACACATATTGAAAAGTATACCTGAAAAGCAATCATCACCAGGAAAAACTATGTCTGAAGCACTTCTATTTCGAAAGTATATTTGAAAAGTATTTGTCTTGCAGAAAAAAATGATATTTGAAAGAGCATTATTTGGGAAAGTATATTTGAACGCCACGTATTTTTAAGGGACTATGTTTTAAAGATCTCTCTTTATAAAAATATATAAATACATTCAGAGGAAGTATATTTCAAAGAAGAAATTTCTCTATTCCGAAATGATTATATTTTAAAGCTTTTGAAATAAACTCACGATTTAAAGGTTTTCACTCGAAGGTTTGACCAGCTTTATTGAGTTTATTGGCTAAGGCCCGACGTGAATAAATTGATGCAGTGCTGAGTTGCTAGTGTTTTATTGGGTTGTGATTCCCGACATTTGGATTGCATTCTTTCCATTTTCTTTGCGTATTTCTATTATGTTGTCCGTTGATCGTAATTATTGAATTTTCTTTGTATTATTTGATTTTACCATTAATTATATAGAAAAATCTTTAGATAGATATTATGTTTCGGTCATTTGTACATTTATGTCTTTTTACTTATTAGACCAGTGGTGTCTTGACTAGTCTTCGTCACTACTTCACCGAGGTTAGTCTTGATACTTATTGGGCACCGTTGTGATGTGCTCATACTACACTTCTGCACATTTTTGTGTGCAGATCCAGGTTATTGTTGTTAGTAGCTGCGCAGATCATTGCTGAGGAGACTCAGGGTAACCTGTTGTTGCGTTCACAGGCTTCGGAGTCACCTTCCTATTTTATTTTTATTCAACTGTACTTATTTATTCCTAGACAGTTATATTTAGATTTAGTAGAAAGATTTCGTAGAGCATATGGCTTGTATTTACCGGGTTTTGGGAAATTATAAACTCCGTCAAGATTTCTATATCGAGACAGTTATAATTCCTTTATTATTGTGGTTGTTTAGTGAAAATTTTAGGCTTACCTAGTCCCTAAGATTAGGTTCCATCACGATACCCAACAGAGGGAAATTTGGGTCGTTGACAAGTTGGTATCAGAGCTCTAGGTTCATAGGTGCTACGAGTAATAAGCGAGATTAGTAGAGTCTTGTGGATCGGTACAGAGACGTTTGTACTTATCTTCGAGAGGCTACGGAACTATTAGGACAATTTCACTTCCTTCATTCCTATTGTGCGAGTTTATTGATTTTGAAGTTTGAAATTATCGTTCCATTCTCTCACCGATGGTGAGGACACGAACGGCGGTTCTTGATGATGTTACCCCGAAGCAAATGTCGCAAGGGTCAGAGGTAGAGGCCAACAAGGAGCACGTGCCACAGTTAAGATGCCTACCAGAGTAGCCGTTGAGGAGTCGCCGGTAGTTCTAGTTGGGGGACAGGTACTGGGGGCGCCCGTTACTACCCCGTACTTTAGGAGACCTGAGCGCAGTTTTGAGTACAATTGGTACATCGACTCAGGTAGGGTTGATTTTAGTGCATCAGTTGCTTCACAGATAAGGGGAGGAGTTTAGACTCCCACGGTCTACACTCCAGAGCAGCGAGATCATATTGGTCAGGTTCTAGTTGTCATGGCAGCACGACATGTGGTTTTAGTTCAGCCCGTTGTTAGGACAACAACATCGGAGGAAGAGCACCTTGGGATTTAGAGGTACTGGAAGTACCACCCTTCTATCTTTCAGTGGATTGGTGGCGCATAATGCCCCGGGTTTTGGAGGAGTGTCACTATATTGTTCGTACTTCGATTATTGTGGAGACGAGCGAGATTACTTTTGTCACGTCTCAGGTCCAAAGTATTGGGTTGATCAGCGGTGGCGGCATATGAGTTGGGGTAATCTGGCCGAGTTAGCTTCACTAGCATGGATTTAGTTTTTGGAGATGTTTTGAGGGAGGTTGCACCTCAATTTCTTGGAATGTTCGGCGCGCGGAGTTTGAGCAGTTGCGTCAGGGCACCATGTAACCATTGGAGTACGCCGTCAGATTCAGTTAGTCGGCCAGTTATGTACCTTAGTTGGTTGCTTCAGTTAGGAGGCGAGTCCGTAGATTCATTTAGGGACTCAGGCATGATATTCGGTTCAGCAGAACTCGAGAGTTAAAGTCGGATGCCTCGTTTCAGCTGGTAGTAGGGATCGCTCATCGGTTAGAGAGCTTGTGGGACCGGGAGCGAAAGGATAGATGAGATCAGGAGTGAGGGTTCAGGGAGGCAAGGAGGCCTCGTATATTGGAGAAATCCACTAGTCCTTTATATGGAAGCAGGGTACCCCCACAATAGAGGTTTCATGGGTCAGCCAGTTCAGTTTGCCTTACCAGCTTCGCATGGGAGCTTTTCAGGTACTCTTGTGTCTCAGAGGATCCGTATTGTATGTTTTCCATAGTCACATCGGCAGAGAGATTGTTTTCAGTGTGGAGATGTTTGCCACAGGGTGAGAGATTGTTCCAAGATTCTGGTAGGTGTGTTATAGCAGGGTATTCAGGTGGGTAGAAGGCGCCCAAGATGGGGAGGCCCGACCCGTTGATGTGTTGCATATAGTAGGCTAGAGGCGGTCGTGCCTGATATCATCACCCAGGTATGGCTTGATGTGCTAAAGTGGGGTACCATTGTATTTCACTATAGTCCTATTGGTCAGGACGAGTTTCCATTATCTGTTGTTTCATTTATGAGTGAGCTTCATGTGTTGCATCTATTTTTCTGCTTGCTCCTGTTGGGAGATTCTATGAATAGTAGCCCATGTCTATCATTATTTTATTCATCCTTGCTAGTGGTGAAACTGGAAGTGTGTCCATGTCGTCCTTCGTGGTAATCTTTATGTGATTCTCCTAAGTATTTTGTTTACGAGTTGTGATTTGATACTCCATTAAGATGTGAGTTAAGTGAGCACTATGATTTTGTTAGCCGAGATATATTAGCGGGAGATCTCTATTGGTATGATATATATTCGACATGTGACATAGAGTTGAGAGCCAGACCCTCATGATTCTTTGTGATTTCATATGTTTGGACCGGGCTGAGTACCACAGTGGAATTTTTTTATTAGGATAGAATCCTTGTGATTTGTTCATATGCTTTTGGTAAGTCAGTATTGATAGAGAGTTATGCCTATGGGCTTGTCTGATAGTACCTTTATATGCTTCTATTTTCATACTCAGTCATTTCGTTATGTGCTTCTTTAGTTTAGCTTGTGGGATGTGTGCCCAGTGGTGTTAGCTATGACTTGGTCATTCGGGTGTCTAATGATGTGGTCTTCGTGTTTATTGCATCATTATCGGTACTATGGGATTTGGAAACATAGTTCTTCCATATGTGGGACTAATTGCCAATGTTGAGTTGATTTCGAGCAGTTATTGTGATCAAAAGTACTATTGAGCCTAAGTGTGATGCGCTATGTTGAGTGGTCATGCCTTGTGGGCGTAGACCTGAGTTGATGCAGCTGGTTGAGGCTAATGCCAGATATGGATTTAGAATCAGGTCTTTTGGAAATGAGAGAAGGTGAGGAATTGAGGTATGAGGCTTATCGATGATGATGATGATAAGGCTATATTGCAGTTTTGGTGATGTCATCAGGCTTATGTAGGTTGGGGTGGCGTGGGTTCACCCGCGGGTGTGTGTTGGAAATGCACAATCAGTGATTGGATGAGTTCAAAGTGAATCTTAACACGTTCGAGGACGAACGTTTATTTAAGAGGGGGAGATTGTGATGACCCAAAAGGTCATCCAGTATTTTCTAGCTAATTTTGTGTTCCGAGGTCGTGAAAACCTCCTTTTATCTCATCTCGATTTGCATGCACAATCCAGGCGTGTAGCCGGGAAGCCTTTATGTGAAAGCTGATAAAAAATTATAATTTTGTATTAGAAATTTGAATAAAGTTGACTTAGGTAAACAATTTTAGTAATCGGACCCGGACCCTTGATTTGATGGTCCCGGATGGTCCGTAGGAAAATATGGGACTTGGGCGTATGCCCGGAATCGAATTCCGAGGTCCCAAGTATGAGAAATGAATTTTTAAATAAATTGTTTTCTGAAAAATATAAAGGTTTTTGAAAAGGAAATTTGAGGTGAAACCTGTGATATTGGGCCCGTATCATGGTTTCAGAGCCCGGTACAGGTTCGATATGATTTATATGTGTTATCTATAAAATTTGGTAAGAAACAGACTATGATATGAAGAAGGCCAATCCAGCCGTATGGAGAAGATCCATTTCCAGATAATGATACACCTAACAACCACTCGGTACTGTATATGGCTTAACGGCCCAGGGAAGATCCATCCCAGAATAGGTATACACATCACTGACATCAGTCGCTTAGTACCGAGGAAAACAGGCCAATCCAGCCTCATGGAGAAGATGCATCTCCAAATATAAACACTTTAGACAAGATCCATGTCCAGGGAAGATCCACCCCTCAAATATAAACACTTCGGACAAGATCCAAGTCTAGGGAAGATCCATCCGACAAATATCAGTGCGCTCACTAGGAGTGTGTTATAGACTCCAGAGGGGCTCCTACTGCCCAAGCGCTAACATAATCCAGATCCAGGCATAATCAATATAACATGTTGCGGCCTGCATCCCGATCCCATATCTTTCACTCAATATCAGGGTTTCGGCCTCACTCAGTCATCACCCTCCAGTCTTCTTCACATGGGCTCACAATGCATGAACTAGCCCGAATCAATGATAAATATGCAAAACAACAATTACTGAGACTAAAACATGATATGATATGCAATGATAGGACTGAGTATATAATATTAATGAAACACATGAAATGACTGCAATAAATGACCACACGGGTCTCAACAACATCAACGTAAAGCCTTAACAAAATATCTAGCATGGTTCCTAGCATGTTTGCATTAAGATGACCGCTCGAGTCTCAGCAGTATCGGCGTGAAGCCTTAGCAAAGCATTTAGCATAATTTCTAGCATGTTCACATCAGTCACATTGATAAAAGCACATATATCAACAAGAGATAACCAATAAACGATGCCATGGAATGAACCAGGTCACAATTCTGATTGTGCACGTCCGAACGCCCGTCACTTGGTATGTGCGTCACCCAATTCTAATCACATAACACGTAGTTCTAGGTTTCAAACCCTCAGAACGAAGTTTGGAAGCGTTACTTTCCTCAATCAAGCTAAAATTCTACTATGGATTGCCCTTGCCGCTCGACTCGGCCATAAATCGCCCCGCATCTAACAAAAATCAGTGTTATATCATTAATATATGCCAAAGGAACGAAGCCCACATCAAAATTATCAAATTACATCACAAATCCCGAAATTGGCCAAATCCGACCCCCAGGCCCACGTCTTGAAATCCGATAACAATGACGGAAAAAAAATTCTTATCCTCTCACGAGTACATACACACCAAATTTACCAAAATCTAACTTCGTTTGACCCCTCAATCACCCAAACCTTAGTCTCAAGTTCCAAACCCTAATTCCCCAATTTTCACCCTTAAATCCCACAAATTTCATGCTTAGTGTTGGTACCCAATTTTTTCTCAAATTATTTTTAACTTGCATATATACCTTCAAAATCATGCTTTCATAGCAATTGGTATTTTTCTATAATTTTCCCATATTTTTATTAATTTATCAAGTATTTTATTTCTAACAATTAATTACAAAATTGCATTACAAATAAATTTCAAAAGCATTTCTTAATTTAATTTATTATGTAGGGTCCTATTAAGACCAAATTATCTTACAATCAGCCAAATTGGCACTATTTGGCTATAATCGCAATACCTTTGCAATTATGGCCTAATTATATGTTTTATGCCATTTTTACTCAGTAATTAGTCATTTGTATTTTAAATACTCGTTAATCATTTCAATTTAATTGATTAAGCATCAATTTCATTTATTATAATTATTAACTATTTTTATAAATTATTTATCTATTTTTTATGGGTATTTAACAATTAGCCACTTTTAATTTTAATTCTAGCCTAATTAATCTGGACCCCTAACCCATTTAACTAGCCCAACTACCCAGCCCAATCCTCACAAAAGACCCGGCCCAATCCCTCATTCGATCTGAGCATTGATTTATTCAAATCAACGGCCCAGATTAATCATTTCCTTAATTAATCCCTAAATGACTACCCCCCTCTTTCATTCACTCAGCCGTCTCTCTCAACTCTATCATCTCTCTCTCTAAAACGCTCCACCTGCTGGGCCTATTTCCTCCCTTCTCCGGCCATCTCCCTGCCGGAATCCATGATTGTCTCGCCACCTACCAGCCTTATGGCTCCCCCTTGAACGTGTGTCAACGTTTTGAGGACTTCAAGTGAACCAGAGGCGGTTCACTAACCTCCCATGGTTTCTCATTCCGTTCTACGGCGATCCATGGTCGTCCGAGTAAGATTCTGTTATTTCCGGCTAGAACCAGTGGTTTCTAAGTAGTTTCTCCTTCTCTTTGTGTTGTCTCTGTGAAACCCTAATTACTAGTCTCTGATTTTCTTAGATCTGTAACAGATCTTGGCATATTATGAGCCATTTTTGGTGTTTTCAAAGGTTTTTCCGATTTTTCTAAAATGACTCTTCATCTTCAAAACTAGGGTTCTTAACCTTTTATTAAAACGGTTTCTTTCTGACTTTTAGTATTATCCTATGATTTTTATCATGTTAAACGTTTGTGTGGGGTTTTCCCCATTTTGTCTGATTCATTTTGTTAAAAACCCCAAAGTTCTCGGCTTCAATCTGTGGTTCTGAGTTTGTTCGCGATAATATGTTTGCATGTTCTATTATGTTTACTGTGTTCTCATGAATACTTCGTGATTTTGTGATTTTACCCCATTTTTTCCTATTAGGATTTCTGGATTCGATTAGTCTTGCCTATATCATGTCTATGTTGTGATTCCTATTGTGTTCTATACGAATCCTTGACTTCTATATGATTTTACCTTACTAGCCTTCATATGGTTCTGATTTTTGTCTATTATATGATTATTGCACTTATTCTAATAATGTTGTGACAAATCAGTGCTATCTTTTCTATTTGTGAATCCCTCAATATCTATGATTGACACTTCATTGATTTTGCATAATGTTCTTTATTGATTTTTGAGTATTTTCTTAATTAAGACGTGTTAATTTCCTGTTTCTCTTTTTTTTATCATGCCTATCCCGCTAGTGTGTGATATTTTCCTTGATTGATATTTTTCCTATAATTAGGACCTCAATCGAGGGTTCCCTCATTGATTTCAAGAATATTTATTTCTTACCTTATTTCCATAAATGATTTTGCTGTCAAATTAATTCACATATATTTCCTTAAATAGAATTCTGAACTTGGCCTTACTTACATGTGATATACCTATACTATACCTAGGCTGCTTTCTTTATGTGTTATAATCAGCTTTCAATATTCCTTTCCTTATTTTTAAACCTGCTTATTACCGTCTAAGTATGACTCCTTAATTAAAGGAAGTCATTTTACCAATTTGATTCTAATTGATTTTTTACTCCCATAATTACTGCTGAAACTGTTATTTTACCTTATTATTCTGCTTGTTTTAAAATATAAATACCTCTACTCTCTCCTTAGCATACAGGAACACACACACACACACACAAGCATACTCATTGCTCTCTCTTACTTTCCTACACATTCTCTCTTGCTTCTCTTATTGACTACTGTCTACTCAGTTGGCTGAAAGCCAAGACTGAGTAACTTGCTGCTCTACTGTTCTATTGCTCTAATACATTACTGCTTTATTGTTGTGCACACTACTGTCCTATTGCTTTACTTCCCTGCACACTACTGTTCTATTCTCACACTCTAGACTGGTATGTCTTCTATTTGATTTACAGCATCTAAAACAACATATTTTTATTCGTATTGCACTTTCTCTTATTTCTTTTATGCTTTTACTTATGGTTCTGCTGTTTACCTTGCTATTAGCATGCCTCTTTGCTAGTTCATTGATGTGATTACCCTTCCCTTATTTCAGCATGTCTACTGCTTCTCCTACTTGTTTACTACAATTCTGCGTTACTCCCTAACCCCAGGACATTATCAGCATGTATTCATGATCCCCTAAGCTACTAAGTAATCCTGAACCCCTTCCCTGAACCTAGTGTATGAACATGTTTAGCATCCCTCAATATAATGTTGTTAAGCTCCTGCCATGAACATTTTGTAATAGAATGTGTTGTGACTTTTTTCAGACCCGAAATGCTTTCTCTGATGTCTACCTGTGTGCAAATATGCTCTTAGATGTGAATCACTTGTCCCTAAACACCTTTCCCCTATTTGTGTTTGCTTCCCTGTACTATGTGTGCTATTTTGATTTTGAGATTGCCCTACTCACCTTCCTTAAAATTGTTTTTCAAATAAGAGTTAAACTCTTCTATTGTTTTTCTTTCAAGAACTGATTCTAGATGGATCATTTTCAAAATGTTCCTCAATTCAACTCTTTTCAAACTATGTTGAGCGCTCTCACTCTACTCTTAGATAATTAAGTTATGCCCCCCTCTGTGTGAGCATTGCCTTGGGACCCTTGAGCTCCCTCTGAACTTTGACACACAAGAGCTGGTTTTTCCACGCTGTAATTACTCCATCTTGGCTATGAAATCTGGGTGTGAGCATTTCCCGGGATCCCTTGAGATCCTTAGGGAACTCTGACACACCCGGATTATGAAAGGCTGTGAAACATTACTTGGCATTGAGGACATGGAGATCTGGTCATATTCTGTAGGCTCCCTATAGTTAACTTCTTATTTTTCTTCTATTTCAGTTATGTAATTCATATCCCATGGTATGTAATAATTAATTGTAAACAACTCTTTGGGGATGGATAGTGAAATGGGTGGGGATATGCATGTTATAGTGTAAGTATGCGTAGATATTATGTTTTTCCAGGTTTATTTTTTTTATATGCGCACTAGTAACCATGTCTAGGAATCAAGTATGCCATGCATTTAGATACCATATCATTTAGGTTCATACATTTGCTTTTCTTTCATCATATCTCATCATGCTATACACGTAGAGATCCTGTTCTAGGTAAACAATGATTAAAATCTGTCCCCTATTTTATTCCTAAAACTGTGCTTAATGCTGTAATTATTGTGCATTTAGAAATCCTGCTTAGGATTCTGTATATGCATCATTTTGCATCCCTACCTGTGTATTAGATACCATGTTTTAGGATTTCATTCATACTGGCTTAACAACACCTAGTCTAACTACTGGTGCATGTAAAAGGTATAAAACACCAGCATGTTTAAAACCAGTAGGCAAGCCTGACTAAGACTTCCTCTTTGAGTTATGCAATAAATTTGTCTTTGTGTTATCGCCTAGATACCATGCTTTAGGATTTTGAATTAATATGGACCTTAGTTGTGTATGAGACATGTTGTTTATGTGTACTGTGTGTGGTGGAATACTTGAGCCTTTATCTGCTTTCCATGCTTTCCCTTTATCTGGAGTCCTACTTGTTTTGTTATATATCGCCCTAGAATTTTTACCTTGAAAACCTGAGGGTCTGCCTAGAACCTCCCTTTAGGATAAGAGTCCTAATTTCCTCCGAGACTGATAGGAAGGGACGGGTAACAACATGCAATAGAGGTCGAGACCAACACTCGTTTTTAATAACCTTATGTAGATATGGATATGATGACCGGTGAACTAATACCACGTGTAGCCGCTCTTCGAGGAGTGATTACCAGGTATTGCATTGATGTGATCCATATTATTATAAACCTAGGATACCCTTTATATGCTTAGATCATAATCCTTTCAAAATCTAACCTTCTTTACTATTTTCAAACATCTGCATGCTTAAGACTTAAATCCCATCTTATTTTAGCCTTTGTTTGTTTGTTTGCTAGGCCGTACAAATTCAAAAAAGCTATTTGGCTGGGAACCACACTTGTGGATCCTGAGGGGTGTCTAACACCTTCCCCTTAGGATAATTTCAAGCCTTTACCCCTATCTCTTGTAACAACGTAGTTGTAAATGAACCTCTTTGCTATCCTAACACACCTTTAAAAATCGTTAGGTGGCGACTCTAAAAAACACAAACCCCTTTCCCAAAAGGAAAGATTTGTCTCAACCAAATGTCATAAACCCGATCTCCGTGAGGAAAGAGGGAGCGTAACACTTAGTTAACTCAAAATTACCATAGAATCTAGTACTGAGTTCAAAAACATTACTTCAAAGTGTTTCCCCTTGAATCCCTCTTCAAAATCCCTCAAAAGCTTCAATCTTGTTTTCAAAAATCGTGGTAATAAGCAAAATTCGCGAAGGGTTTAATTTACACCATTCTGACCAGCTAAACTGTACCTGCGAACTCCTTCTCGAACCTGGGCAACCGCTTTTTCGGTCCACCTAACCCCACCTGCGGGCCCACATATGCTTCAAACCCACCGCATATGCAGTTCTTCCCTTGGCCTTCCAATTCTGCATCTGCGGCTCCCCTACCGTATCTGCGACCTTGCACCTGCGGTCCCTTATCTGCAGGTGCAATAACATCAGATACAGCAGCTTCAGCTGCACAACTCTCAATTCCAAACTTTCCGATAATCGTCCGAACTCATCCTGAACCCCTTGGGGCCTCAAGCAATGATACCAACACATCACCTATCAACCCACGAACTTGGTCGAACCCTCAGAACACTCAAAAACCACATCAATACACCAAATTAACCTGAAGTTCAAGCCAAAGAATTTCTAAAGTTCCGAAATTCGCAATCGATGCCGAAACCAACTAAACCACGTCCTAATGACCTAAAATTTTGCACACACATCACAAACGATACTACAAATCTATTCCAACTTCCAGAATTCCATTCCGACTCCGATATCTAATTTCCACTACTGACCTGAAATCGCCTAATATTTAATTTCGCCAATTCAAGCTTAATTCTACCACGGACCTCCAAATAACATTTCGAACCCACTCCTAAGTCCAAAATCATCTGACGAAGCTATCTAAACCGAAAAAACAAATCTTGAGACCATTTACTTATAAGTCAACTTCCGATTGACTTTTTCAACACAAGAGACTAAGTGTGTCATTTCTCTCCAAAATCACTCCGTACCCGAGCCGACCAACCCAACACAAAATAAAATATCTGAATCACAAACAATAAAGCTGAAATGGGAGAAACAGGGCTAAAACTCTCGGAACGACCGAACGGTTTGTTACATTCTCCCCCTCTTAAACAAATGTTCGTCCTAGAACGTGCCATGAGTTGTTCCAAGAGCCATCAAACTCCCGGATAACCTTACCACGTACATTCCCGGGGGTGATCCCATGACACTCTATCCCGTAGATCTGATAACACCATACATTCAAAATTTCTTCATCCAACCTAACACATAAGCCTTAGAATCCAAATTTACACATCCAAACTTATCTATAATATTAGAATCATGCATCGACATACTGTATAAGTCTGAACAAGCTGTATACAATCATAGCCCCAACCCAAGATGAAATCACATGATATCCCACTTATCTCAAACACTCGCAACAATACTTTCTAATAGCAGTAGATGTTCAAGCAACCCAATGCCGGTAATAACCTATTAACAAATAGAGACCCGTTCTAACACCTTCATATACTGCCAATGATGAAGAGAATACGCAGAAACCCCTAACCAGTCACCGGATCAACTAGTGATGGAACTTTCTCTCTTCAACGGGAAATATAGCAAAATCTCTAAGCCGATGAGCATCAATATCATCCCAACATGCTGAAATCGAATATGATAGTATTCATTCTAGATCCCAATGACCTCATCTCATGCAACACGGCTAATCTAGTGACATGACACATCGATACAATCTAAAGCCACAACCCGTGTGACTCGCGCACCAATAAGCGACAGTCCAAATGTACTCAAATCATGAAAAATGACTTGAATGAGAGAGTTGTGCCGCAAGCTCACCAGTACCACCACAACACAATGCTGAGAACCCATCACACATCGTAGAACCAGATCATACCTCCACATAACGTTGCTGCAATGTGCGACCCTATCCAACCACTGGTCGAAATGAGACACCTCAAGTCACCATAGTCAAAATCATCAACCACGCGCAATTTGATATCTAGTACCAAAAGTAAATCACTATAACCACAGAGAAGTAAATGGCGCAATGCCAGGCCAGCCCAAAAGAACATATCCAATGCGCAAACACCCAATTAGTGATATCATTTACCTAGTCATCTGAAATTGTCCATGATGCCTAAGAATTTATGGCCTTCCTTCCAGAAAAGAACTGTGACCTCACACATGCAAATCTCAACCCTATACACATACCGTATATACCATGCCATCCCATGATAAATATGAGAACTTCATAATCCATTCCGAGCCACAAGAAACTACGTATTTAACTAGCCAAGAACTTTCCATTTGATTCCATACTATACATCACATGCTCCTCACGCCAATAGAAAATATACGTCTCTAACGGTGGTAGAAGCCATCAAGGACTCTCTGAATCCCATTTTCATAAAACCAAACCGTCAAGACTGAATCCTTCTAGTCCAACCCAGCTACGCAAGTCACCAAAAACCCAAGACCATTGCCATGAGACACCTGTAGAAACTAATTACCTCATAATCACCCAATGAACTAATCATATCCCTTACCATGCCGATCCGACCTACCACCATGATGTCCTATTTATCCAAGTTCCTTCTGAATTACCTTCGAATTGATACTTCTCCTTGCCATAATACTGCAATTCTCAACCCAGACTCACCACACTAGACCCAAGCAAAAAACCACACTGTCTAAGGCTTATAAGCTGCTGAATACTTTCTCAAATATCCCCAAACGCACCACATCTCAAATACGGACTAAAAAGGGAATTTCGATGAATTTAAGCTATTCTTCCCTTTCATGATACCGGAATGTAGAATCCACAATGATATAGAAATATCACAATTCTAGACGCCTTCCAATGAAAATCTCACTTTCCAGCAAAGTACACATCTTGAATATTTCCAATTACATATAAACCCTGAATCTATCAGAACCATTCTCGAGAGTCACCCACTCTACGCAATTCTCAATTAACCTGATTAAAGAGGTCGAACGACCTGTACCCCATTAACACACTAGCACCCAAGGGAGTAACCCACACCCCTAAGCAAACAGGTGAATTCCTACTCCGTACACACTACACCCTTTACAAATATAACTCAGACATTCAATAAAACCGAATTACCCATAGAGTATATTACAACCTGTATCCAAAAAATTCCATTACTCGAGTCATTCTCAAACTCCACCTCTGAAGGTAATAACTGATCCACCAGTATACCCAAGACTGAAACCAATACAACACATAATTGGGCAACCAACTAATCATTAGCAGACTTCCCCACTTGGCTCAAAGCCATAGATCAAAACAAACAATAACTCACAATGCCCATACGATGTCACCGCCTCAATATCGTAGCGAGATTCAACTAAATCCTTCGTAAGCTCATATAACACAAACCATCTAATATCTCAAATCGTGTACAAATCTCGTATTCACCAATGTAATAGTTATGCCAACTTCCCTAAGCGATAGGAACTCAAATTGCAACATATAACATTTACTGGCAAAAGAGAACTTGTTATAAAACAATATAAGGATCACACAACCCCAGGACACCCCGCAGGAGATAACCCCGCCTGCTTAGCCTCAAACTGATATCTCTCTATACCCTTCCAAATTCGTGGCTATTATGCGATCACTTATCCTCCTGTATTAAAACACATCCCATGCCTATCCTCGATGCATCACAATATGCGGTATAAGAACCTGAAACTGATGGAAGAACTAACAGTAAGGCTGTGGTCAAAGCAGTCCTGAGCTCTAAAAGCTCTCACCACACTCGTCTGACCATCTGAATACCCTCACGGGATACCACGTGCCCCAAGAATGCTACTGAATTGACCCAAATTCATACTTAGAGATCTTTTCATAAAGCCTATCCTCCCCAAATCTTTACAACACCATCCTCAAATTCTGAGTATGCTCCTCCTGGATACGTGGGTATGCCAGGATGCCATCAATGAACACAATAATGAAGGAGCCCAAATACGGCTGGGATACATTGTTCATCAAATGCATGAACGCTGCTGGGGCATTGGTCAGCCTAAAAGACATCATCAATAACTCATAACACAACATGAAAATCTACTTCACTCCACAACTAAACTACATGAGACATCCTTCAATACACTCACAACTCGAGGCCATATGCCAACTCAAGACAAAAGTCAAACACTCTATAGTTCTTGCTACATCTCTAGACAATTGTTTTTGTCATAATCAAACAATTTGAACACATCTCACCACCAAATCACACTCACCACATAGTCATCCAGTGACAAAATTCCACCAATAAGGTCACAACGGACATATAAGTCCCAAATCACGTGCTTACACAATCGGAATCTCAGTACTCAAGACACTGAAAAACCTGGCCTCAAGTCTTCCAGACTGACCCATTATCAACATGCTAAAATCACATCTCACACCTCACCCATGGAAATCATAAGCCGTCGATGCATAGCTGACACCAAGCGCTCATGTGCACATTCGAATACATGAAAGGAATTCAAAGAGTTACGCTTTTGGCTGAATAAATGGATTCTCACGACAAGAATTCAAGAATGTGAGATTTTTCCCTAAGGGTTCGCAGCCTCTCGAAGTTAAGTACATACATCTCCATACCGACCCGCAAGACTCTACTAAACTTGCTCATGACTTGTGAGACCTATGTAACCTAGGCTCTGATACCAACTTGTCACGACCCCAAAACCAACCCTGTCGTGATGGCACCTATCGTGGAACTTGGAAAGACTACACTCTTAACCAATTAGATTTTTATCATAACAATATTTAAATATTACCTATTTTCATCAGAGGAAAACTGAAATAGAAGATAAAATCAAACCCAAATTTACAGTAAAAAGAGAAATCCCAAAATATGGTGTCACTAAGTCATGAGTCATACTACAAGTGTGCCAAAATACATCAAGACAACGTTTGTCTGGGAAATAAATAAAAAAAACAAATGAAGATAGGTAAGGAGGAGGGCGGTTCTGCGATCGCCAAGCAGCTACCTCGCTCTCTCCAAAGATGAACCGCATCAAACGATCAACTGCCACTATCGTGACTTAGGATACCTGAATCTGCACACAAGGTGTAGGGGGTAACGTGAATACACCAACTCAGTAAGTAACAAGCCCAAACTATGGGCTAAGAGGTAGTGATGCACTAAACCTCCAAATTTATGAAAAAATCGATGTACAGAAATTTAGGCATGCTTTTAGTTAACTAGACAACTCAAAGTGATAAGATAAGTACCATTCCGAACAGTTTAACATATATACCTCAACATATTCTACATGTTAATGCATCAACAATATGAAATGCACAATGTGCTCCCACTCTCAAATACTCGTCCACTCAGTATTGTATATGGCCCGCATGGCGCAAGGAAGATCCATCCCAGAATATATATACACATCAGACAGAAGTCACTCAGTACTGAGGAAGGCCGATCCATCCCTATGGAAAAGATCCATCTCCGGATAATGATAAACCCCAAAACCACTCGGTACTTTATATGGCTCAACGGCCTAGGGAAGATTCATCCAAAAATACGTATACACATCACTGACATCAGTCGCTCAGTACTAAGGAAAAACAGGCCAATCCAGCCTCGTGGAGAAGATCCATCTCCAAAATAAACACTTCGGACAATATCCATGTCCAGGGAAGATCCATCCCTCAAATATAAACACTTTAGACAAGATCCATGTCCAGAGAAGATCCATCCCTCAAATATCACTGCGCTCAGTGGGGGTGTGTTATAGACTCCGGAGGGGCTCCTACAGCTCAAGCGCTAACATAATCCAGATCCAGGCATAATCAATATAACATGCTGCGGCGTGCAACCCGATCCCATATCTGTCAACCAATATCAGGCTCTCGGCCTCACTCAGACATCACTCTCCAGTCTCGCTCACATGGGCTCACAATGCATGAACTAGCCCGGATCAATGATATAATGTGAAAAACAACAATTACCGAGACTAAGACATGATATGATATGGAATGACAGGACTGAGTATATAATATTGATGAAACACATGAGATGACAACAAAAAATGACCACTCGGGTCTTAACAACATCAACGTAAATCCTTAACATAATATCTAGCATGGTTCCTAGCATGTTTGCATTAAGATGACTGCTCGGGTCTCAACAATATCGGCGTGAAGCCTTAACATAGTATTTAGCATAATTTCTAGCATGTTCACATCAGTCACATTGATAAAAGCACAGATATCAGCAAGAGAGAACCAATAAATGGTGCCATGGAATGAACCAAGTCACAAGTCTCGCGTTGCACGCTTGCACGCCCGTCACTTGGCATGTGCATCACCCAATTCTAATCACATAACACATAGTTCAGGGTTTCGAACCCTCAAAACCAACTTTGGAAGTGTTACTTATCTCAATCAAGCCAAAACTCTACTCCGCAATGTCCTTGCCACTCGATTCGGCCACAAATCGCCCCACATCTAACCAAAATCAGTATTATATCATTAATATATTCCAAAGGAACGAAGTTCACATCAAAATTATCAAATTAAATCACAAATCTCGATATTGACCAAACCTGACCCCCGGGCACACATCTCGAAATCCGATAAAAATTACGAAACCAAAATCCTTATCCTCTCACGAGTACGTACATACCAAATTTACCAAAATCTAACTCTGTTTGACCCCTCAATCACCCAAATCTTAGTCTCAAGTCCCAAGCCCTAATTCCCCGATTTTCACCCTTAAATCCCACAAATTTCGTGCTTAGTTAACTGAAAATTACCATAGAATCGAGTATTGAGTTCAAAAATATTACCTCAAAGTGTTTCCCGTTGAATCCCTCTTCAAAATCCCTCAAAAGCTTCAATCCCATCTTCAATAATGGTATAAATAAGCAAAATTCGCGAAGTGTTTAATTTATACCATTCTGACCAGCTAAACCACACATGCGGACTCCTTCTCGCACCTGTGCAACTGCTTCTGCGGCCCACCTAACCGCACCTACGATGTTTCACTTAAAGGACATGACCACATCTACGCCCCATGAACCCCACATGCAGGCCCGCAGATGCGTCAAATCCATCGCATATGCGGTTCTTCCCTTGGCCTTCCAATTCCGCATCTGCGGCTCCCCTACCGCATCTGCGACCTCGCACCTGCAGTCCCTTTTCCGCAGGTGCGGAAATATTAGAAACATCAGCTTCAGCTGAACAATTCTCAATTCCAAACTTTCTGATAACCGTCTGAAATAATCTCGAGCCCTTCGGGGCCTTAACCAAATATACCAACACATCACCTATTAACCCACGAACTTGGTCGAACCCTCGGAACACTCAAGAACCACATCAATACACCAAATTAACCCGAAGTCCAAGCCTAAGGATTTCTAAACTTCCGAAATTCGCCAACGATGCCGAAACCAACCAAACCACGTCCGAATGACCTAAAATTTTGCACACATATCACAAACGACACTACGAACGTGTTGCAACTACTGAAATTTCATTCCGACCCCGATATCTAATTTTTACTGCAGACCGAAAATCGTCAAAAATTCAATTTCTCCAATTCAAGCCTAATTCTATCACGGACCTTTGAATAACATTCCGAACCCACTTCTAAGTCCAAAATCATCTAACGAATCTATCCGAACCAAAAAATCAAATTTTGAGATCATTTACTTATAAGTAAACTTCCGGTTGACTTTTCCAACTAAATATCCAACTTATGAGACTAAGTGTCTCATTTCTCTCCGAAATCACTCTAAAACCGAGTCGACCAACCCAACACAACATAAAAGAGCAGAACCACATACAATGAAGCAGAAATAGGGGAAACAGACCTAAAACTCTCGAAATGACCGATCGGGTCGTTACACTTTCCTATCCAAATTTCCCTATTTCTTCAGCATTTAGATTAAAAGATTGGGACAACTGTTCTTTTTTTTAGAAGCTTCTCTCATAACAGAAAAGATTCTTTTTATTTACCCCTGAATTTGTCAACTCTTGCAGGACTATGCTGAAAAATGCCTGGGCCTCTGGCCAAACAGGCCAATTCAATGGGCCTGCCTGTCCAGCAGGCTAGGCCCAAATTTGAACACATTGGTACTAGTAATTACCAACAATCACACATACAAGATAAATTAAAGAAAAACTTATTACTATCTGACATTAAATTAATCTAACAAGGAATCACCATAATCAGAAACAAAGCATAAAACTTTAACAATTTGGTAGCGAGAAGCTTTAATGAACCCAACTTTGAATTATTAATCTTTTCAAAAGAAATAAACCCTGATTAGGAACTCTTATAAATTAATGAGAAGGGGGACTGACATCAGAAAAAGATTAACGGAAAGGGGAAAAAAGAAAATAGAAAAGAAAAACAAATAGTGAGCAACATATCACTTTAAAGAAAAGGGAATCAAAAAGAGATATACCAATTTAGGGGGACCAAGACGACACAAAACAGACCCGGCAACGACGAACATTGTCCGAGAATTAACGAATCAACTGACTCTTGATGATGCGAAATGGTTCGAAATCAATGTTAATGGATTGCTCCTTTCAAGAGAATTCAATCAACGTAAATTTCGAGCCAAATCGACTTTTAAAAAAAATTGAAAGGGGCAAGAGTAGGTTTTTTTTATATAAGATTTTAGATCTGAAATTAGAGAGAATGGGTAGGGATTTTGGGGAGATTGGTAAGGGGGTACGATTTAAGAAAATGTAGGGTTTGTGTGGTACGATTTTGGGTGGGTTTGGAGATGGGCCGCCGCCGTGGGGCGATTTCTGGCGGGTGGCGGCTGATGGTGAGTGGCTGAGAGTGAGAGAGGGAGAGGAGAGGAGTGTGGGCTGGGTGTCTATATATTACATCCCGTATTTTAATATTAAAATTGTCCGCAGTAATCCATATGAGCTAGAAGGGATTAAGACCATTCATGAGATTATGGAGGATTTGTGACTATGTTATTGTAAGACTCCGTAAGTTTAACAACACTGACACCGTTAGATATTATGTTAATGTGGTATTTTCTTTTAAGTGGAGTATTTTAGTAAAAGTTTTATAAGTATACTTTTTGATAGTTACTATTATTATTGTTTTTGAATATGGTAAATTATACACATAATATAAGAAAGTATATCAGATTTTCTTTATTGTAAAGATAAAAATTATTTTCTCATAAGAAAAGAAGGTTATCTTTTTACTATTTTAAGAATTTAGCGTACGAGAGTTTTTACTCTTTATATGAGATTAGAAAAATTATAAGTTGAGAAAATATTTGTATCTTTACATGGATATTTTAATAAAAATAATAGTGTACGTATTTATTTTATGGGGTACCATATGACCATGATAGTATGATGTATAAAGTATATAAAAGTTAAGTAGAATTTTAAGTAATTTGAGACAATTCTTCATTATGCGGGTAATTGGTCAATTACTGGATAACGAAACACTACCTAACTACCTAATAAGTGGATAAAGATTAAAATTTTCCGGCCACTCCCACGTAGTAGAAAGCCGCTAAACAAAACAAATGACTCTTAGTCCCTTTTAATTAGGTGGCCATCTAAAGTAATGTAGATACGACAATTATGTAGAAGTTTGGCTTCATTTTGACTTAAACTAATCAAGTGAGAGATCTTATACCTCCTTCCTAATTCAGGACTTAAAAATATCATATTTTTGTTCCTACATATTACATACCAATATTCTCTATATTATTATGGAATTAACAATCACTAGCAAATGTTGAATCGTAACTATCCCTCTTCTGCACATGCTTGCATTGACGAAGAGCAACTATAATACTTGCATTCAAGAAGTAAAAATGAAATGTAAAACCATATCACGAGTGATGCTGATTCCGTATATAATTAAGAGAGATGGATAAGAATTCAGCAAAATAACGATCCTAAGCAAAAATTTCATATGAAATTATGCTGCATAGTAGCAACGGAATTTTGTAATTCTAAAGAAGCACGGTGCAACCTTTTCTAAGAATATCATACGGATTTTTCTCTACTCCGGGTATGTTAAGGCTAAGCCCTTCCTTCATTTTGGCATGATCCAAGTAACGATATGTAAACATAATGTTATTCCATAACTGGTTCTACTCTTAGAAATTAAGGATGTCTATGTTATTCATTCATGTAAAGTGATATGCAAGCACGTCTAAGTATGTTTATAAGTATCTATTGAGGTATATGATAAAAATGTTAATTTTTATAATATAGTAAGGCATGTATCTTCATGCATTTACCACCGTGCTACGGCAGGTTGGGCAGTTATATATCATTAGTTACCACCGGTTGGGCAGTCATGCATATTCATTTTACTACCGAGCTATGGCTGGTTGGGCCGTTACATATTTACGATCGAGCTACGGCCAGTCAGACAGTCGTGCATTTACCACAGAGCTACGGCCCGTTGGGCAGTTATACATTTACCACCAAGCTACAGCCGGTCGGGCAGTTACCGCTGATCAGTTGTGCAGCCATACATCATGCGAGATGGATAATAGTCTCAAAGAGAAGCATTATATATATGTGTGTGTCTAATGAGTATTCATATAATATGGCACTTTAGAGATTCAGTTTGATTCTTATATGTCTTTAATTAATGTTGACTTATTGTTATGTTTCAGTTCTGCCTTATATACTTAGTACATTATTCGTACTGATGTCCTTTTGTTGGGGACGTTGCACTCATGCATACATGTGTAGATAATCAGTTTGACGAGCCCCCATAGTAGATGAGATTGGCATTCAACGAAGGATCGGTAAGACTCCACCTCATTCGGAGTGCAACTGAGTCTATGAGTCATCGTGTCAAAGTTTTACCACATCCTTATGGGTAGGACGGTACCCTATACCATTGGATGTCAAATAATCTTAGAGGCTTTGTCGATAGAGGTTCATTTTGTATAGTATGTCAGAGGCCTTAAGAAAAATTATTAAGTGATACAGTGTTTTCCCACTTACACGTGTACATTATAAGTTGTGGCCATGTTGACCCATGATAGTTACAAAAGGAATGAGTTCAGTCAACTCGAACTATGTATGTTCTAAGTTTTGATCGAATGATCATGAGTTAAAGAGTGGTTTGCTCGAGCCAGCATGGCACCGGGTGCCAGCCATTCTTCCCTAGGTTTGGGGTGTGACAAAGTGGTATCGGAGCGAGTCGTGTCCTAGGAAGTTTACAAAGTCGTGCCTAGTAGAGTCTCACTTATGGGTGTGTTGCGCACCACATTTATAATTGAGAGGTTATAGGGCATTTAGAAAATGTTACCCTTCTTTTATTTCCAGATCGTGTCATCGAGTTGAGTCGTAAAAAGTCAGTACAAAGATTTTACTAGATTTTGTATGCACTAGAGGTGCAGGTATTACGGTAGAGCTTTAAGGCGTAATATGGAAGAGAGTTTATGAAAGAAACAGAAGATACGATGCGAGATTGAAAGGTAAGTAAAGTAAATGTGAAGAAGATACGAGATATTCAAGTACAAGAGATTGTGAATAGTCGAGACTTCAGATAGAGGTTGTGTTTTTGTTTAGTTTACAGAGGAATGTTTTAAAAGTTAATATTCGATGACGAATGTTTTAAAAGAAGGAAGGATGTTACATCCCATAATTCAATATTAGAATTAGTCGTAATACTCCATATGAGCTAGAAGAGATTAGGACCATTTATAAGACTATAGAGGATTTGTGACTATGTTATTATAAGACTCCATAAGTTTAACAACATTGATACTGTTAGATATTATGTTAATGTGGTATTTTATTTTAAGTGGAGTATTTTAATTAGTAAATGTTTTATAAGTATAATTTTGGATAGTTACCATTATTACTGTTTTTGAATATGGTAAATTATACACATAATATAAAAAAGTTTACGAGATTTTCTTTATTGTAAAGATAGAAATTATTTTCTCATAAGAAAAGAAGGTTATCTTTTTACCATTTTAAGAATTAAGCGTACGAGAAGTTTTACTCTTTATATGAGACTAGGAAAATTAGAACTTGGGAGAATATATGTATTTTTACATGAATATTTTAATAAAAATAATAGTATATGTATTTATTTTATGTGGTACCATATGACCATGATAGTATGATGTATAAAGTATATCAAAAATAAGTAGAATTTAAGTAATTTTAGACAATTCTTAATTATGAGTAATTGGTTAATTTCCAGGTAACGGAACACTATCTAATTACCTAGTAAATGGATAAAGATTAATATTTCCCACCCTCACGCCATCCCCACATGGCAGCAAACCCCTAAACCAAACAAATGATTCTTAGTCCCTTTTAATTAGGTGGCCATCTAAAGTAATGTAGATATGACACGTAGAAGTTTGGCTTCATTTTGACTTAAAATAATCAAATGAGAGATCTTACCTTGTTCCTAATTCAAGACTTAAAAAGATGCTATTTTTGTTCCTACATATTACATACCAATATTCTCTATATTATTGTGCAATTAACAAACACTAGCAAATGCTGAATCCTTCACGACCCTAAATCTAAACTAGTTATGATGGTGCGTATCGTGGAACTAGGCCAGCCAAATTAACACTCAAGACATAAAGAATTTTTCATTTATATCATTACTAAACTGATAATCCATAAAGTTTTCGTTTAATTATTTTTAAAAAAGATAAAGCTACGTCGAATTGTTAAATACAACCCCAAGATCCCGGAGTCACTGGTCATGAGCATCTAGCAAAATATACAAGTCTAGAACATAAGCTTTATAACAATAAGAGGGAGAAAACAAGGATGCGGACTCGTGCAACTACCTCGCAAATCTCCGAGAAATCCCTACGGCAGGTAAATAGCTCACTCTGCCCAAGCACCTGAATCTGCACACAATGTCACGACCTCAAATCTATTAAGGTCGTGACGGTGCTGGACACCATCATCAGGCTAGCCAATCATTAATTAGTTGAAATAAATTACTGTTCTAACAATTTTGAAATCGTTACCTTTAACTTATTACGTAATAACTAAACAAAAATCCGTTAGGTAAATACGCCAAATTAATATTCCATTTTTATAAAATACATCCCATACACATATCCCAGAACCCGGTGTCACAAGTGCATGAGCAATTTCTAAGCATTTATAAAATCATTACAAAGCTTGTCCGAAATAAGAATTGAACAAATGGAATTTAAAACAAAATGAATACAATACGAGGGAGACTCAGTCAGTTACGGATCGCCTCCTGATGATACAGCTTGCGTACATCTCCAAATTAGCCACATCGCTGTGAAAGTACCTGTGCAATAAAAATGCACAGCAAGTGTAGCATGAATACGAAAATAACATGTACTCAGTAAGTCCCCCGCGTAACTTAAGAGAGGTGGTGACGAGAGGTCGAATTAGTCACTTGCTAGAGGTCAATTTAGTATATTCAAGTGAGACACTAAGCATGAATGTCATAGACAATTTATTCAGATCAGGAATAATTAATGTCAACCTTCCACATTTAACACTTTAAGTCTTCGTCATTTTATTAACAAATAATCAAACATGGATGATTCAATCATTTAACAAATAATCAACGGGAAAGAACAACTTCTTCCAAAATTTTAATAACCTTAAATCTTTATCATTTCAGTCGACAATTTAAAATTACCAGACCAGTAATCAGGTAAAATCACAACAAATACACAGTAAATATCATGCGCAAGCAATGCCGAGGGTCGAACGGCGCGTACCAACAATAATAAACTGTGCACTACCGAAGGGTCGAATGGCTCGAACCATAGATGCATGTATTTTCCCAGCTCGTGAATCGATCATGCGATGCGGTCAACATAATAACAATAAGGTTAGCCAGCTCACGAATCATACCTGCGACTCAGGTGCTCATATGTACACGTATTGTCATAATAAATCCACATTTTTATAAAGAAAATAGCTTCTCAAGAGAATGATAAAATTCTTCTTAAAGGAACACGAAAAATAACATTTTGTTTTGTAACACATTTGCCAAGTTTAATAATATTCAATAATATAACCTTATCAGGTATACAATTATCCATGGAGGAAATCAATTCTCTTTCTAGATGATTAAGAAAATGAACTCTAGTCTTCTTCGATATTCAATTACTTTTTCGATTATATTAGCAGTCTAATATTACTGGCAAGATCATAGGTACAACAGGTAAGGCATGCTAGTGGGTCCTAGAGTACCAGGACATGGCATAATAGTAGCTACGCACGGACTCCCGTCACCAAGGGGGACAATTCCCCCTCACAAATTTAGAAAGGAGACTTAACTCGCTCCAAAATTCCATAACCGGCTTCCAAGCCCTTCCGACGACTCCAATGGATGCACAACACCCCAAAACTACCACATGAAGGACAAAGCAATGAACATTCATTCTATTACTTGTAACCAATTTAAATTATATACTTTCCCAACTCCGCTCAGTAAATTGATAAAAATGCCCTTGGGCCCACGTGCCCGAATTCTAAAATTTCTCGAAGATATATTGTACCCATAACTTTACTAGTTCAAATATACAATTTAATCTAAATTCCATGCTCAAATTCGTGGATAAAAATCCAAATAAAAATTTCTTCAAGATTTCCCAATTTTCCTACTAATTTTTATGTCTAATTCCATGCATAAACGTTGTATTTAACTTAAAAGCATGAAGAAATTACTTACCTAGTAATGCATGATGAAAATCCCTCTTGAAGCTCTCCTAAAATTTCCCCATCCATGAGAAATATGAGAGAAATGGCCAACAAATCTCGGTTTTAAAACATTCTGCCCAGGCCATTTTTCGCACCTGTGATGCGATCTTCGCACCAGCGCTTCCGCAGGTGCGCCCAAGATCCCGCACCTGCGGCTTGCTTGTCCTCCAGCAGGATCCACACCTGCGACCCATTGCCCGCATCTGCGCCTTCGCAGGTGCGGAAATTCCATCGCACCTGCGATCCCAGCCAAGCCAGCCGACTGTCACACCTGCGGCCAAATCCTCGTAGGTGCGGTCACACCAGACACTAGCAGCTCCAGCTCCTCTTCTTCAATTTTGATCTGTTAACCACCCGAAATCCACCCGAGGCCCCTGGGACTCCGTCCAATCACACGACTCCGTCCCATAGCATGCTACGTATTTGCTCGAGGCCTCAAATCACATCAAACAACGCCGAAATCATGAATCACACTCAAACTTTATGAACTTTGAAATTTCCAACTTCTACATCTGATGCCGAAACCTATCAAATCTCGTCTGATTGACCCCAAATTTGCACACAAGTCATATTAGACATTATGGACCTGCTCCAAATTTCAGAATCGCATTCCGACCCCGATATCAAATTTCCACTTCTGGTCGGATTTCTCAAAAACCTTCAAATTTCTATCTTTAGCCAACTTACTTCACAATATCCTACGGACATCCGAATTCACTTCCGGTCGCACTCCCAGATGCAGAATCACCATACGAAGCTATTCCCAGGCTTGGAATCCTAAACGGACATCAATAACACTGAAATGGTTTACATCCCAAACTTAGGAAATTTCTTCGAAATGCTGACTTCCACAATATGCGCCGAAACACTCCCGGGTTATCAAAAACCCGATCCAGACATACGCCCAAGTCAGAAATCATCATACGAACCTGTAGGAACCTTGAAATCTTGATTCGGAGGTTGTTTACTCAAAATTCCAATCTTAGTTGATTTCTCCAACTTAAGGCTTCTGAAACGAGAATTTTCTTTCCAATTTGGCTCCGAACTTCCCGAATTTCATTTCCGACCATACGCACGAGTCATAATACCTGAAATAGAGCTTCTCATGATTTCAAACCACTGAACAATGCGCTAGAGCTCAAAATGACCGGTCGGGTCGTTACATTCTCCCCCACTTAAACCGACGTTCGTCCTCCAACGTGCTAAGAACTGCTCTGGAGTTATCTAAAATAACTGTTTAACAGCTCGAGCACCTGCCCGTTCTACCACAACCCAGTTGGGTACATTAGCTTGATCAAATCTAAAAATTTCTTCTTTTATCCATATAATAAGCTCAGAATCCATTCAAAGACCTGAAATTTCTCTGCCAGGCCTAGTTCCAATATATAAACACCGTATCAACTACCACACAAGGTACCAAAACACGACAGTCTACCTTTGCTGAATTATCACCATGCACCGCATAATTCATCATCTGACCACAATGACACTCCCTGCACCTTAGTAGCCAAGATTTCACGAATCTGATGCTCCCAATGCACCTTACAATATATATACATACATCTTGCTATAATTATGACAATACCATCACAACGGAGGAAGTGTGTAGAAATTCATAATCAACTGTCGAGTTAATAAATCATTGAATATCTCCTATTGACTAGAACCATCACCTTGTTACAAACCAATAAGGGTAACTGTCCTTTAATGTATTTCACATAATCTTATCGCACTGATCCCTGATCCAATAATCTCGTCTCACCCAGTATGAACTGATTAGAAAACAAATCACCCCAAACATGACCAACAGTCTCACATGATACCACCACGCGCCAATAGGCCATAACTCGAACATGATACATAAATGAATGACTCGGGAAAGGACTACTCAACTCACGCAACTAATATGGACTTTCCTTAGAAAATAGGAAGTAAAACACAAGAAAATAAATATAGGAACCTGACCCATCATCACACTATTGCGGCATACAACCTGATCCAAATAACATACCCATGGCGACGTGCCACCCAATCCACAACTAAAATTTACATAAGAAGATACACGAAGCTGAATCACTCACTATTACAAATTACCGAATATCGGTCACAAGCACGCTAAGTGCATAATACAATCCTGGGGAGACTGATAAAGCCATATGATACAAAACATAAGCAAAACTGGGGTGCGATATATATATACACTATGAAATCTCAAGATCCCTCCTGCTCACATAACACCATCACTACGCTGAATCTTAACACATATGAATTATCATGTCGTTTCACAACTCACACGGCACATTCATAATATCACATGAATTTGACGAAGACGGAACAATCACCTGATGTTCCAATACCCCCCCCCCCCTTGAGGAGTGCTATACTGAAATGAACATGCCTGGCTCATACAGAGACCATAATCATATTTAAATCCATCCACAAACATCGAGTCTACCTTGCTCGCACCAAACTAAGCTAATAGCTTTACCTGGGTCCATATTAACCCACTTCCTCTCATAATACGCAAGAACAACCATCATAGCCGAGATAACCACCCCACAATCCACAACCAATTGAACTGAACACCTTCTAGGCATAATTCTCAAATAAGCAATATTACACTTCCTTATACACAGTCCAAATCTTCAACCCATTAAGTGACTACAAGTCACACTCAAACAATCTTCCCGTGGTCACGCTCCCACGACCTTCCACACAAGGTAGAAATATCCACCACTGGCCATACTAACGCTATAAAACAAATCAAGAACCCATGACCAGGGTACAAAGCCTTTTTCACCGAATATCGATCTCAGGTGACACTGAAGATAACACCAACTTACTCTGAACTTTCAAATCACTTTTTGTTGCTCATCGAGCTCATGACATCCTTGTTAACACCGAATCGGAATCTCGATTCCTTACTTCCAGTAACATACTGCTTACCGCACCTAACATGCCAATATGAGATAGCGCAAGAATTCCATCATAACTTCTGAACCACTAATAGGGTGAACACTTCATCATATAGAAACCTTTTACTTAACTCAATTCAAGAGTACCATCTCAACACACGAGTGAATTCTCACAATCACCCAACATGCAGACCCTCAAGTAGTAGTCTATACCACCATAACCCTTCCGGAATCCGCATACACCTAACAGGCCATAGCATTCTAATGCTCCCACATAAAATCTATTACGACGGCCGACAAGCCCCCACACACCAGCACAAACCATACACATAACTCAATCACACCGAAGGAACTGATCATTGCCGTAAGTGTGCCATTTCAACCATGGCTAACCACTCTATCTTCTTTTGATCATCTTCTATTGCCTCAGGAATAATAGTAACTTCCTTAAACTCATAGCAAACTCAATCCTTACTCATTACGAGTGACCTTGATTCACGAGGTCATGCTACCTAAATCCCCCAACCCGTTTCATACCCTCCTGATAATATTTCAACAACCCGGATTTTATATCTCTCACTCCTCCAATACTATATTGCATGCTGAAAATAACATTGAACACTCTGATTATTTTCCCTTTCTCAGGAATTATACAACAAAAGCTCGACTCTTAATCATACTGCTGCCAGAAACCCTTTAATATCGCGTTCTTAACTTTCGAATTTATTAGGACCACTATTGAGAGTCACCCACTCTGACCGGCCCTGAATAAAATCAACTCCAAGGCTCTTCTAGCACATGAACACCCTTTTCAATGAAACACGTGACTGAGTCACTACCCTTACAACTCGCTTATGCCTTAAGCATAACTTCTAAATCTTTCAAAGCCTAACCCTGATCCAACAGGATCAACTAGTGCACATATTTATCAAATCCAATGCACAATTCACCATTTTACTCCTTTCCCTTAGCTGAAATAACTTGCCAACACGCCGACAATCTGTGACCCCATGAGAACACAATCCTTCAACCCAACTGCAGGTGGTGGGACTCCCCCACTTAGCCCGAAGCTACTCCTTGCACCACTCTAGACCCTGCTGAGATCCTTTTCCCTTTGTTAGCATGATTTTGCTTAACCAATTCGTCCAATTCTTCTGAATTCCACTGTCAGCATTCCCTCGCTGAAACTTGCCAACCATGTAACATCTAACCTATTCACAGAAGATAACCCACATATGGAAATCACCAACTTTACCAGTCCGTCCGCTCCTCATGGACATCTACTAAATGCGCTACAATATCTTCAAATTTACCGCCACATTGCGTCCTTCTTCATTCCTAACGACTCCTCCCTGCTGTACCCAACCTCCCGCCGAAACAACCCACATTTCAACTTAAGCTCGTAGACCCAATCACCATCCACTAAAACTCTCAAACCTTCCCTCAAGGTAGGATGCTATATTACCACTGAAGTCCTGTGCTACGCTGCCACTCACCCCCTTGTTAATCTCATTCCTTTAAACAACTGCCTAATTTCCGTTCCTTACACCTGGCCTCTTAGAAAAGGGAACCACCGCCTAGCACTTCTCACGTGTCTTTCTTCGTCGCATGCTTCCCAATTGCTACCTCGATTAAATATCATTCTCTGCAGCTCTTAAACCAACAGCTCACCGCGACTTCAAACTCTCCGAGGATCATCTTTCTCGAGCTGCCTTCATTAGAAATAACTATTCAGTCTTGAATCACCACGCACCACGATCTCTAACAACCACTTCTTCAATACTACTTCACAACACTCTGACCTAATGCAACTGAAGAAACCATAGCACCGATGAACTTAAGACATTCCCTATGATCAATGACGATGATTTCACATCAAGGTGAATATCCCACCTTACTGCTTTATCAATCCAAAACTTGAGCATTTATAGTCCAAATACCTTTCCTCTACCAGAACTAAAATGCCGAAACCTAGAAATTATGCCCCGAAAAGACCTCCCTTCAAGCCATTCATCACCTTCAATATATGGGTAAATATTCCACCATCACACTCACATCGCGAGATAACCAATCGTAAACATCATCACAACCTGAGCATAGCCTCAAGGCTCTCAGAAACACAACTATGAGCTGAAACAACACATTATCCTTCTGCAGGGCCATAAAAACAACCCCAACCAATTACACATGGAAAACATATCGCATCATATCCGTAGCACTATTTCAATTCCTCAAATTCCCGATTCATAGCAAGCGCTTAGCGACGCATAATATTGAGTAGGAACAAATATAGGCATAAGCCTTAAAGGAATCAAATAGAACGGTGAGGAATCAAGAAGGGAATTACTCCTAACAGCCCTATAGCCTCTCTAAGATAAGTACAGACGTCTTCGTACCGATCTGCAAGACTCTACTGGACTTGCTCATGACTGGTGAGACCTAAGGGAACCTACTGCTATGATACCATGTTGTCACGACCCAAAATCTATTAAGGTCGTGACAGCGCCATACACCATTCTCGGGCAAACCAATCATTAATTAGTTGAAATAAATTTCTGTTTTAACAATTTTGAAATTGTTACCTTTAACTTATTACGTAATAACTAAACAAAAATCCGTTAGGTAAATACGACAGTTTAATATTCCATTTTTATAAAGTACATCCCATGAACATCCCAGAACCCGGTGTCATAAGTGCATGAGAAATTTGTAAGAATTTATACAATCAATACAAAGCTTGTCTGAGATACAAAAAGTGGACAAATGGAATTTAAAACAAAATGAATACAATACTAGAGAGACTCTGTCAGCTGCGGATCTCCTCTGGATGATACAGCTCGCGTAAGTCTCCAAACCAGCCACATCACTGTGAAAGTACCTGTGAAGTAAAAATGCACAGCAAGTGTAGGATGAGCACGAAAATAACGTGTACTCAGTAAGTCGCCCACCTAACCTCAGAGATGTAGTGACGAGAGGTCGAATTAGACACTTGCTAGAGGTCAATTTTGTATATTAAAGTGAGACACTAAGCATGAATGTCATAGACAATTTAATATACCAGGAATAATTAATGTCAAGCCTTCCACATTTAACACATTAAGTATTCGTCGTTTTATTAACAAATAATCAAACATGGATGATTTAATCATTTAACAAATAATCAACAGGAAGGAACAACTTCTTCCAAAATTTTAATAACTTTAAATCTCTGCATTTCAGTCGACAACTTAAGATTACCATGCCACTAATCAGGTCAAATCACAGCAAATACGCAGTAAATATCATGCGCAAGCAATGCCGAGGGTAGAACGGCAGAGACCGACAACAATAAATTGTGCACTGCCGAAGGGTCGGACGGCTCGAACCATAAATGCATTTATTTTCCCCGCTCGCGAATCGATTATGCGACGCGGTCAACATAATAGCAATAAGGCTAGCATGTTCACGAATCATACCTTCAACTCAGGTGCTCATATGTACACGTATTCACATAATAAATCCACATTTCTATCAAGAAACCAGCTTCTCAAGAGAATGATAAAATTCTTCTTAAAGGAACACGAAAAATAGCACTTAAATCTTTGCGTTGAAACACATTTCCCAAGTTTAATAATATTCAATAATATAACCTTATCAGTTATACAATTATCCACGGAGGAAATCAATTCCCTTTCTAGATGATTAAGAAAATGAACTATAGTCTTCTTAGATATTCAATTACTATTTCGATTATATTAGCGGTCTAATATTACTGGCCAGATCAGACGTACAACAGGTAAGGCATGCTGGTGTGTCCTAGACTACCCGGGCATGACCTAATAGTATCTACGCATGGACTCCTGTCACCCTATTCATACGTAGCCCCCACAGATAGTATCACATGCTTAATTAGTTCAACTAGGGGAACAATTCCCCCTCACAAAGTTAGATATGAGACTTACCTTGCTCCGAAATTCCATAACCGGCTTCCAAGCCCTTCCGACGACTCCAATGGATGCACAACGCCCCAAAACTACCGCATAACGGGCAAATCAATGAAAATTCCTTCTATTACTCGTAACCAATTCAAATTATATACTTTCCCAACTCCGCCAGTGAATTGACAAAAATGCCCTCGGGCCCACGTGCCCGAATTCCGAAATTTCTCGAAGATATATTCTACTCATAGCTTTACTAGTTCAAATATACAATTTACTCTAAATTCCATACTCAAATTCATGGCTAAAAATCCAAATACAAATTTCTATGTTTTCTTCAAGATTTCCCAATTTTCCTACTAATTTCTATGTCTAATTCCATGCATAAACGTTATATTTAACTTAAAAGCATGAAGAAATTACTTACCTAGTAATGCATGATGAAAATCCCTCTTGAAGCTCACCTAAAATCTCCCCATCCATGATAACTATGAGAGAAATGGCCAACAAATCTCGGTTTTAAAACATTCTGCCCAGGCCATTTTTCGCACCTACGATCTGATCTTCGCACCTGCGCTTCTGCAGGTGCGCCCAAGAGCCCGCACCTGCGGATTCCTTCTCCTCTAGACGGATCCACACCTGCGATCCATTGCCCGTATCTGTGCCTTCGCAGGTTCGGACATTCCATCACACCTGCTATCCTAGCCAAGCCAGCCCACTCTCGCACCTGCGGCCAACTCCTCGCAAGTGCGGTCACACCAGACACCAGCAGCTCCAGCTCCTGTTCCAACTTCAATTTTGATCCGTTAACCACCTGGAATCTACCCGAGACCCCCGGGACCCCGTCCAATCACACGACCCCATCCCATAACATCCAACGGACTTGATCGAGGCCTCAAATCACATCAAACAACGCCAAAATCACGAATCGCACTCAAAATCAAACTTTATGAACTTTGAAATTTCCAACTTATACATATGATGCCGAAACCTATCAAATCATGTCTGATTGATCCCAAATTTGCATGAAAGTCATATTTGACATTACGGACCTGCTCCAACTTCTAGAATCACATTCCGACCTCGATATCAAATTTCCACTTCCGGTTGGATTTCTTAAAAACCTTCAAATTTCTATCTTTAGCCAAATGACTTCACAATAAACTACTGACATCCTAATTAACTTCCGATCACGCTCCCAACTCCAGAATCACCATATGAAGCTATTCCTAGACTCGAAATCTCAAATGGACATCAATAACATTGAAATGCCTTACAGCCCAAACTTAGGAAATTTCTTCGAGATGCTGACTTCCACAATATGCGCCGAAACGCTCCCGTGTTATCCAAAACCCAATCCGGACATACGCCCAAGTCTAAAATCATCATACGAACCCGCAGGCACCTTCAAATCATGATTCTGAGGTCGTTTACTCAAAATTCCAGTCTTAGTTGATTTCTCCAACTTAAGGCTTCTGAAATAAGAATTTTCTTTCCAATTTGATTCCGAACTTCCCGAATTTCATTTCCGACCATACGCACGAGTCATAATACCTAAAATGGAGCTGCTCATGACTTCAAACCGTTGAACGACGCGCTAAAGATGAAAATGACAGGTCGGATCGTTACACACAAGGTGTAGGGATTTATGTGAGTATTCCAACTCAGTAGTAATAAAAGTAAATAATGTCCGTGAACAAAGAAAAGCATAAAACAAGTCATCAATTCACGGTAAGTACAATTTTTCTTTAAAAATCACATATACGATAATCTGAAACACTTGAAAGTCGATTTCAGCAAAATTCCTTTGAAAATATACCTTTCCACAATTTCCATAGAAATCAAAATAATTCAGTATAAGAATGATATAGTTCATAAATAGCCTCGCGTGCAAAAATATGTATCATAAACCACCCCTCAGGCATATCATCACTCAGAGTTAGTCACTCAGCATGCCTCACAATCACTCGGTATCAGCCTCTCGGGCAACCTCATAGTCACTCATGCCTCCCAATCACTCGGCACTCGGCACTCGATGCTCGAACTCAGTAGGTATGTACGCTCGTTGGCGGTATAAAGACTCGGGAGGGTATCCTTCAGCCCAAGCGCTATAACAAGCCAAATCATGGAATGAATTACTCTGGCACTCGGTCTATCAATAACATGATACGGTCTGCAGCCCGATCCCATATTATATCCTCACAAATCAGGCCCTCGACCTCACTCAGTCATCATAAACAGTATAAAATATTGCGGCGCGCAGCCCGATACCATAATATCCTCACAACATAGGCCCTCGGCCTCACTCAGTCAGAAACCTCTCAAAAAGCCACTCGGGCTATTAGTAAAACAGGGTACTCGACCCAAAATATCATTTTATATCTCAAAATAGTGTAAATAAGACTGAGTTTCGAAATCAATTAAACATAATATGACTGAGTGTAAATCATAAGTCAACATAGTGAGGAATAGCAGTAAAAATCCCCCAAGGGGTCCAAACACTTGGCACGAGGCCAAATACGACATTTCGCCCAAAACATGGTAAACATTGAAACATGATATATCATATGATTTATAATCAAATACGCAACTTAATAGTTGCCACGGGACGGACCAAGTTACAATCCCCCAACCGTGTACGCCACACACTCGCCGTCTAGCATGTGCCTAATGATTTCTAAACTTCTAAATTTTGCCAACGATGCCGAAACCACTCAAATCACGTCCGGATAACCTGAAATTTTGCACACACATCCCAAATGATAGTACGAACCTATCCCAGCTTCCAGAATTTCATTTTGACCTCGATAGCTAATTTTCCACTACCGATCGAAAATTGCCAAAATCTACTTTCACCAATTCAAGCCTAAATCCACTTCGGACGTTCGAATGACATTCTGAACCAACTCCTAAGTCCCAAATCACCTAATGAAGCTATCCAAGCCACAAAACCACATTCTGAGATCATTTTCCTATAAGAAAACTTCCGGTTGACTTTTCCAACTAAATCACCAACTTAAAAGAATAAGTGTCTCACTCCTCTCCACAATCACTCTGAACCCGAGCTAACCATCCCAACACAACATAAAGGAGATGAACAACACATAATAAAGCATAAATAGGGTAAATGAGGCTAAACTATCAGAACAACCAATCGGGTCATTACAGAATCGTAACTATCCCTCTTCTGCACATTGTTGCATTGATGAAGAGAAATCTACAATACTTGCATTCAAGAAGTAAAAATGGAATGTAAAACCATACCACAAGTGATGCTGATTCCATATAGAATTAAGAGAGATGGATAAGAATTCAGTAAAGTAACGATCCTAAGAAAAAATATCATACAAAATTTTGTTACATAGTAGAAACTGAACTTTCCGATTCTAAAGGAGTACGGTGCAACCTTTTCCAAGAATATCATACAAATTTCTCCCTACTCCAGGTCTGTTAAGGCTAAGCCATTCCTTTGTTTTTGCATTATCCAAGTAACTATACATAAACATAATGTTATTCCAGAAGTGATTCTACTCTTAGCAGTTAAGGATGTGTATGTTATTCATTCCTGTAATGTGATATGCAAACATGTCTAAGTATGTTCCTAAGTCTCTATTGAGGTATATGATAAGGATTATAATGATCATAATATAGTGATACATGCATGTTCATGCATTTACCACCGTGCTACGGCCGGTCGGCCAGTTACCACCGGTTGGGAAGTTATGTATCATTAGTTACCACCAGTTTGGAATTCATGCATATTAATTTTACCACTGAGCTATGGCTGGTTAGGCAGTTATATATTTACCATCGAGCTACGACCATTCGGGTAGTCATCCATTTACCACCGAGCTACTACTGGTTGGGAACCCTCATAGTAGACATTGGCATTCAACGAAGGATCGGTAAGACTCCACCTCATTCGGAGTGCAGCCAAGTCTATGAGTCATCATGTAAAAGTTTTACCACGAACTTATAGGTAGGACGGTACCCTGTCCCATTGGATGTCAAATAATCTTAGAGGCTTTGGAGACAGTGGTTCATTTTGTACAGTATGTCATAGACCTTGACGGCCCATATGTATTCATATTTTAAGAAAAATGATTCAGTTATACAGTGTTTTCCCACTTACACTTGTACATTATGAGTTGTGGCCATGTTGGCCCATGATAGTTACAAAAGGAATGAGTTGAGCCAACTCGACCTATGTATGTTCTAAGTTTTGATCGAATGATCATGAGTTACAGAGTGGTTTGCTCAAGCCAGCACGGTAGTGGGTGCTAGCCACGCCTCCCCAGGTTTGGGGCGTGACAAATGCGGAGGGAGTTGGGAGCCGTCTCATCAAATTGGATGAAGGGTGTAGATTTATCAACACCAAAACGGTGTCGTTTAGGGCTTAAACGACGTCGTTTGGTTAAATGCAAGGATGGACCGATTTGGAATTGGGCTGGGCAGATTTGAAGTGAGGTTTGGGCCACTGCAGTTATTTTTTGGCCCATATTCTAATTAAGACGCAAAACAAACCTTAATTCCTTTTCTTTGTTTATTTGTTTTTTCTTTTTCCTTGATTTAAAATCCTACTCAAATTAATTAAAACCTAAATTAAATCCTAATTTACATCTAATTTGTAAATTGAACTTAAAAATCTATTTCTGCCATTTAAATAATTAATTAACTAAAACCTAATGAAAGAAAATTACTAATTTAAAACTAAAAGCTAAAAATGTAAAATAACCAATATTTTTATGATTTTTTGTTTAACAATGTAACTAACTCACGTATTAAATCCTAAATGCAACTAAGAACTAAAATGCAATGCAATGAAGAGTTAAATATTTTGGGTATTTTCATGACTTTAAAATATTAAGAGTGCACAAAATATGCAACTAAAAGCAAATAATTAACAAAAAATCCCACAAATTGTACAAAAACTAAAACAATTAAGAAAAAAAATCTATTTGTGAATTTTTGTAAGAATATTTTAGTCGGGGAAAAATCACATACTCACAACTGCCCATCTTTGCTCGAAAACACGAAGAGTTTTCGGGCAAAGATAAAGTGAGAAAATACGAGCGTTCCGTTTGGATACTCCATGGGAAGCATTTTGAAAAATATTGTCCGAACCTTGCTTCCGAGGTTGCCTACATATCATTGGCTATAAAGGAATCAGGTGAGTGTAGTTCTGGAAGTTTTGGTAGCTGGGACTACCGAGGACCTGTGATTTTACTATTGGTGCTGCTACTACTACTTGTTGAACTCCTTATTACACTGAAATCAACATGAAAAGAAACAAAGAAAGTCTATCAGCTACGAGTCACAAGATTCCTATCTATATGTCTTCAGAAACATGATCTTGAATCTTCTACAGTTCTGTTGTGCGTCTCGAACTGTTGACTTGCATTTTTTAGGCGAGCTTCTATTACTTCTAACTTGAATCTTGAAATGACATAAATTCCCTTATTCTCCAGGTGGGCGCCTGATGACTTAAAATTTGAACGAATTCCCTCATTCTCTGGGTGGGCTCCTGATGCAAACTTAAAACTTGAAACGAATTCGCTCATTCTCCAGGTGTGCGCCTGATGACTTAAGAGTTGAAAAGAATTCCCTCATTCGCCAGGTAGGCGTCTGTTGCTGACTTAAAACTTGAAATTGATTCCCTTATTCTCCAGGTGGGCGCCTGATGCAGACTTAAAATTTGAAATAAATTCCCTCGTTCTCGAAGTGGGCGCCTAATGCAAACTTAAAACTTAAAATAAATTCCCTAGTTCTCCAGGTGGGCGTCTGGTGCTTAATTGAAAAGAACTCCCTCATTCTCTGGGTGAGCGCCTGATGACTTAAAACTTGAAACAAATTCTCTCATTCTCCAGGCGAGAGCCTGTTGCTAACTTAAAACTTCAAATAGATTCCCTCATTCTCCAGGTGCACACCTGATGCTGACTTAAAATTTGAAATAAAACTCTCTCGTTCTACAGGTGGGCGCCTGATAATTACTTTCACTTGAAATAATTTCCCTCATTCTCAAGGTGGGAGCCTACAATCACGAAAACAAAGACAAAAAAGAGAAAATTTTCTGCCCTAGTTTGTACTTGGAACATTCATGAGTGTTGGTTGAATCCCATTATCCACAAGGGTCCTGAAAATTTAAAACTAGATCCCATTATCCCGGAGGGTGCTGAAGACTTGAAATTAAATCCCATTATCCAGGAGGGTCCAGAAAACTTGAAATTAAATCCCATTATCTAGGAGGGTCCTGAAAACCTAAAATTGAACTTATTTGGAACATGCTTTCCACGTGGAGTATTCCTACAGAGAAAACGAAATTCTTGCCCCTATTTCAATCAACGAAAAGTTAATCAGTTTGAAAATGTGGTGGTTAATTTGTGGAATCCTTGCTGAAGGTATCTGCTTCAGCCACTACCACACTTTATTTTGATTAGTTTCTTCGACTAACAAAGAAAAGTTTGAAATTTTAATCGAACCTCGACCACAGAAACCCTCTGAATTTGAATCCCTTACACTCAACTTGTTGTGTGGGATCTTTATTCAGAAAGTTGTTGAACCCCTCCATTTTCCTCGAATTTCACGAATCACCCTATCACCCGAACTTCGATTATCACCTTATTGCACATTCGGAATCGTGTTGCTTGTGATGTGCTTTGGCCGAACTTTGCCTTGTGCAATTAGAAGCTAGTAATAGGCTTTGAAGTCCTTTATTTTTATTTAGCAAATACTAACTTGACAGAGGCTTGAAAAAAATTAGACCCAAAAGAAAAGAAGCTGAGTGACTTCGTGAATTAGGAATAAAGACAACAATTTTTAACAAAGATGACTATTTGGAGAAGAGTGGAGAAGAGACTTATCTGAGTAAATCAGCTGGCTCCAATGATCATGACATGCATTTTGGATTGACCAACCTAATCCATCCAACCAATCATATTTCAGCTCATACCACGTTTCTATACCTCGAAACAGGATTTCCATAATCCAATTCCTCTGTAAAATCACGAACCTCATTCGGCTAGTGGTGCCCCGAAGGGTTTTCACCAGCAAACCTCTCTCATTTGTTCATCCCTCACATTACCATCGCCTTACGGTGCCCGCGAGGGTTTCCACCAATAAGACTCTCTCATTTTAATTTTTTCTCAAATCACCATCACCTTATGGAGCCCGTGAGAGTTATCACCGATAAGAATCTCTCATTTTATCCATTTTCCTCGTGCCCATGAGTAAAATGTTTCCCCTGATACCTCTACCTTACTTCACTTGGCATTCTCAAAGATTGATCGGAAGGTCTTTCTTTGGACTATAATGTAGGCTTTTGGACAGGGTTAGAAAGAAAATATGGAATGAAGGCTCAAAATAATTTTAAAATTAAAAGGGTTCAAATTTAGAACTTTTGGAATCATATCCTTTGCAAAACTAAAACTCCTGCCCCAGTTCTTTGAATTTGGGGACACTTTCAATTTTGTTTTGATGGGACAGAACCTCAGAGTAAGGCTGCCTACGTATTCTTAAAGGAATCAGGAGGAACACATTTCAAAATTGAAAGTGTCCCCTACGTATTCCAATATTTGAAACATGACAAATACAAATAACACAATTGAAGACAAACAAAGAAATCATAAATATTATCTCTTGACTGCATTAGAATTGATAGCCATATCTATACATTTGCCTTCTATATCTACCAAATACAAAGCCCTATTGGGCAACACTCTAGTCACAACAAATGGCCCCTGCCTGTTTGGGGCGAATTTCCCTTTAGCTTCAGCCTGATGTGGAATGATGCATTTCAAAACTAGCTGGCCTACTTCGAGTTTTCGGGGACCCACCTTCTTGTTATATTCTATTGAAATTCACTTCTGATACAATTGACCATGACATACAATCACCAATCTTTTCTCATCAATCGTACTCAACTGCTCCAGCCGGGTTTTAACCCACTCATCATCGTCAATTTCAGCTTTCGCAGCAATCCGAAGGGACAAAACCTCAACTTCTGCAGGTATGACTGCCTCAGTTCCATATACCCGCAAATAAAGAGTTGCACCTACTGAAGTGAGAACAGTAGTGTGATAACCTAGTAAACAAAAGGCAACATTTCACGCCATTTCCTGGAACCTTTCACCATCTTATTAAGTATCTTCTTTATGTTCTTGCTGGCCGCCTCAATAGCTCCATTTTCCTTGGGGAGATATGGGGTCGAGTTTCGGTGCAAAGTCTTGAACTGTTGTCATACCTCTTTCATCAAATCACTGTTGAGATTAGCAAAATTGTCTATGATGACCACCTTGGGAATTCCAAATCGACCAATGATATATGCATAAACAAAATCTACCACATCCTTCTTGGTCATAGACTTAAAGGTTACAGCTTCGACCCACTTGATGAAGTCTCAATGGCCACCAGAATAAACCTACGCCCGTTTGATGCTGCCGGTTCAATAGGTCCAATGATGTCCATACCCCAAGCAACAAAATTCCACGGCGTTCACATTGTGTGCAACTCAGATGGTGGGGAATGAATCAATTACCGTGCACCTGGAATTCATGACACTTGCGAACAAAGTTGATGCAATCTCGTTCCATGGTGAGCCAATACTAACCTGCTCAAAGAATCTTCTTTGCCAAAACATACCCGCTCATATTCAGCCCGCAAACTCCGAAATAAACTTCGGCCTTGATAGTCGAAGCATGTTTAGCATCTATGCACCTTAGTAGTCCTATATCTGGAGGCCTCTTGTACAAGATTACTCTTCTAAAAAAATATCCACTAGCCAGACGTCGAATAGTTCTCTTTTGATCACCTGTATCATGTACCGGATATACCTCCGACTTGATGTATTCCTTGACATAATGGAACCAAGGTTCATCATTAATTTCATCTTCAACCACATTACAATATACGTGATGATCACGAACTTGGATATGCACGGGTTCGACGTAAGTCTTATCCGGATCGTGTAACATTGGCGCCAAAGTAGCCAAGGCATCGGGAATCTCATTATGAATCCTGGGGATATGCTTGAATTCTACTGACCTGAATCGTTGACAAAGATCATGCAGACATTATCTGTATGGTATAAACTTTAAATCTTGGGTCTCCTATTCTCCTTGAATCTGGTGAACTAGAAAATTTGAGTCTCCCAGATCCAGTATCTCTTGGACTCCCATATCTACAGCTAACCTCAAATCCAGAATGCATGCTTCATACTCGGCCATGTTGTTGGTGTAGTAAAATCGAAGTTGGACTGTTACAGGGTAGTGATGCCCTGTTTCATAAACGAGTACAACCCTTATTCCGACAAATTTCATGTTAGCAGCTCCATTAAAGAAGAGTTTCCAACCTGGCTTTTTCTCATGGTCATCCTCGTCAACATACATTTCCTTTTCACCAAGAAAATAAGTCTTCAATGTCTCATACTCTTCATCCACCGGACTCTCGGCCAAGTGATCAACCAATACTTGGGCTTTCATCGCGGTCCCGGTCACATAAATGATGTCAAATTATGTGAGTAAAATCTGCCACTTTTCAAGTCTTCTTGTGAGCATAGACTTCTAAAAGTACTTTAGAGGATCCATGCAAGAAATGTGGTAAGTAGTGTAGGACGACAAATAATGCTTCAACGTTTGTGCTACCCAAGTCAGGGAGCAACATGTCCTTTCAAGAAGAGCATACGTAACCTCATAAGGAGTGAACTTCTTGGTGAGATAATAAATGGCCTTCTCTTTATTGCCCGTGATGTCGTGTTGACCCACACAACCAAAAGAATTATCCAGGACTGTTAGATAGAGAATAAATGGTCTCCCAGTCTCCGGCAGACCATCACAGGTGGATTTGACAGGTACTTCTTGATCTTATCAAATGCTTCCTGACACTCGTTCGTCCACTTAACCGCAACATTCTTATTTAGCAACCTAAAAATGGGCTCACAAGTCATCGTGAGTTGAGCAATAAACCTGCTGTTGTAGTTTAACCTCCCGAGTAGGCTCATCACCTCAATTTTATTCTTTGGCAGTGGTAATTCTTAGATGGCTTTGATTTTGATGGATCTAGCTCAACACCGCATCGACTGACTATGGATCCTAACAGTTTCTCAGACGGGACACCAAATGCACATTTTTCCGGATTGAGCTTGAGATTGTACATGCGGAGCCTTTGGAAAAACATTCTCAAGTCTCCGACATGGTCGGACTGCTTCTTTGGCTTTATGATCACATCATCTACCTTGTGTATCATGTCATGAAATATGGTAGTAATTTCCCTCATGTAAGTTTCCCGAGCATTCTTCAAACCAAATGGAATTACCCAGTAGAAATATGCCCCCCATGACGTGATGAATGTTGTCTTTTCTGCATCTTCCTCATCCATCAGGATATGGTGATATCCCACATAGCAATCCACAAAGACCCGATCTCATGCTTGGCACAAATGTCAACCAGAATGTGAATATTTGGCAATGGAAATTTATCCTTTGGACTTTCCTTGTTGAGATCACGATGATCAACGCATACCCTGGTCTTACCATCCTTCTTTGGTACTAGCACAACATTAGCTAACCAAGTGGGATATCGAGTGACCCGAATGACCTTTGCATCACGTTGCTTTGTGATTTCTTCTGTGATAACTTCTTTAACTTTTGCTTGACAGGATGGAATGCCGGATCAGTTGGCAATTTATGAATTACCAAATTAGTTCTCAAACCCGGCATGTCGACATACAACCATGCAAAAACATCTTTATATTCAAACAGTGCTTTGATTATTTCTTCCTTAATTTGTGGTTCCAGAAGCACACTTATCTTGGTTTACCTGATATTATCTTGATCTCCTAAATTGATTGCTTCAGTTTCATTCAAATTAGGCTTGGGTTTTTCTTCAAAGTGATTTAGTTCTCTACTGATTTCCTCAAATGCTGCTTCTTCATCATATTCTGTTTCGTCATCACACTCTACTTCTTGGATTAATATTTCATAATTAGATTGGATTTTTAGACTTGATTGAAAATTCCTAATGCATTTCATGTTATTGAAACTAGCATAAAAAGAACTGTACAAAAGAAAAACAAAATGAAACGATGTCAGGAATAATGGAAAAACTGGAAATTGTAATTCATTGATCATAAAAGGATAGAAGGGTTTGTACATCAAACAAGCGAAAAATAAAAATCTGGATTACAACCCTAGTATAACCCAGATAACAGAAAGGAAAACAAAGAAAACTACCAAAACGCCTTCCGGGTGGGGAGAGGAGTAGCTTTCCAATTGCTAAGCTTCACATTTGGCCCAACAAGCTGCATATCGTCATTACTAGGACCTTCTCCGATTTCTACCATATTAACCTTATCTAATAGACTCTGGAACCTCTTGATCAGCTCTTCATCAAGTTCGACCACATGTTTTGGGACGGCCGATATTGGGCATTTTGCGACCCCTGGATTGACAAAGGACTTGGAGATGTGTGGAACAGGCTTAGGAAGTGACCATGCCTTCTTTTTCAACTTTTTATCCCTCTTCACATCCTTCCCTATGGGATTGAATCCTAGGCCAAACGTACCAAGACTTTCATAGGCAAACTTGATGCATAATAAACTGTAGAGATGAACCTAGGCCCTTGCTCGGACAAAACCATTATTCAGCATTTCATTTACTACCATGTCGGACGCGAAGGGTAGCTTCAGACCTGGAATGCATTCTTCCTTGAGAATCTTTTCAACTGACACTATTTTGAAAGTTTGGTAGACCCAAGGCCCTTTATCATCTTCATCTTCAATAAATGGGACATATGTGTGATTGTAAGCAGATAAGTTCTCGTCACTGTGAACAACCGATTCCTTCCCGTCCCACTCGAACTTTACCATTATGTATAGAGAAGACGGGAATGCCTCGGCAGCATGTATCCAGGGCCTACCCAACAATAAGTTGTAGGAGACGGCCACATCTAGAACTTAGAACTCCATAGTGAACTCAACTGGCCCTATTGTCAGTTCGAGCATTATATCGCCAACAGAATATTTCCCTCCTCCGTCAAAACCTCAAACGCGTACACTGTTCCTGTGGATCCTTTCAGTACTGATTTTAAACTTTTAAAAAGTGGACGAGGGAAAATATTTTCACTAGAACTTTATCAACCAGTACCCTCGAGATAACAAAACCTCACACTTCACTGTGACATAAGGAGCTCGGTTATGTTCTGTACCCTCCAGGGGAAGTTCGTCATCTGAGAAAGTGATCAAGTTTGCTTCAAAAATCTTGTTAGCAATCTTCTCCAAATAGTTCACCGTGATCTTATACAGAACATGGGCCTCATTAAAAATCTCCATCAAGGCTTTGCGGTGTCCATCTAAATTTACCAGCAGAGATAAAAGAGAAATATGAGCTGGTGTTTTCCTTAACTTCTCCACAATGGAATAGTCTTGCACTTTCATTTTTCTCAGAAACACTTTCGCCTCTTCTTCGGTGACTGGCTTCTTTGCTGGGATTTGGCTATCCTTGAATGGCTAGGCTTTCCTAAATTCCTCTAGGGTAAAACATCTCCCGGAACGAGTTAGTTCTCCGGTTTCATTGACATCTTCCTCCACCTCTTTCCCTTTTATAAGTTACTACCACTTTCTTCTAATTCCACAGAACAACTTTGGTATCAACTACTGGAAGCTAGGTAACTGGTTTAATAACAACAGGGGCAATACGAGCCCCTTCCATGATTATGACAGTTTTGCTTGTGATTCCTGGCACAAACACTTTTGGCTTTTCCAATTTTGCTCCAACATCTTCCGGGAACCCTTTCACGACTAATACATGTGGCTTAATATTGAGTGTTCTTAAATTCTCTGTCACACCTCCAACAGTCTAGGGTGTTTCCTTTGTAGAAGCTTGACCTTTAACTGAATTAATCTAACTAGCACGGATCATCATGACGGACTTTGAAGACTTATCAGGCTCCCCATCCCTATGAACTATCTAAATTATGTGCATCTCGACATGGGCCGACAAGGGATTTTGGTTGATTTTTGGCGCCTCCGAACTTTGGACCACAATTTGATTTGTATCAATAATCCCTTGAATCTACCTCTTCAAATGCCAACACATCTCTATGTTGTGCCCCAGGGCATCAGAACAATATGCACATTTAAGGGAATAATCCAAGTTCGTTGGAGGTGTATTTGGTAGTTTCAACTCAATCGGCCTCACGACATCCGACAACCTCAACCTTTGAAATAAACTAGTATAAGACTCTCTCAGAGAAGTGAAGGTTTCTTTTCGTTGCTGCCTCTCTTTTCTATAATCTGGCCTTCGTCGGAAGCTTAGCCTTGTAGGGTTCTGATATGGTGGTGGGGGTGGATAAGGACTTTGTGGAGTTGGAACATGCCATTACGGGTAAGGAGGGAGGTGAGCATATGACTGTGCGTGGTGGACATGGTATTGGGGTGGTCTAATTGAATATTGAGGGTCTATTGGTAGGAAATAGTGTTGGGGTGGATTATATGGAGCTTGGGTGTAGGCTTGAGGTTGGGGACGAGGCTGGGCATAATAGTGAGGTGAACCCCTTGGGCCATTCCATGATCATGAGACAACCATAGCGATATCATCTTTCTTCTTTTTGCCTAACACGCCTCTGGTTCCACTTGGATCATCTATGTGGTTGCTTTTATAGCATAGTAACTCATGATATTTCTTGACTTGAGTCATTCCTCCACCATTCCTCCCATTTTCACCACCTCATTGAAGGACTTGCCTATGCCCAAGATCATATGGCCAAAGTAAGTAGGTTCCAGGGCTTGAAGGAAGTAGCAACCATTTTATCTTCTTCCATTGAAGGGCTTCCGTGCAACCTATTCTCTCCATCTGAACCCATACTCTCTAAAGCTCTCACTAAAAATGCCGAGGAAAAGCCTGAGCCAAGTCATCCCAAGTGTACCACCTGCTAGTGTCTTGGCGTGTGTACCATTCCAACGTTGCACCACTCAAGCTTTGACTAAAATATGCCATCAACAAATCATCTTTCCCACCAGCGCCTCTCATCTTGCTGCAAAACCATCTTAAGTGGGTCACGGGATCTCTATTCCCATCGCACAATTCAAACTTGGGCATCTTGAACCTAGAAGGTAGCTGGACATTAGAAAACAAGCACAAATCCTTATAAGCCTCATTCACTTGGCTTCATAACCCTTGCATATTCCGCAATGATTGCTCCAGACTCTTCACTTTCCTAAATATCTCCTCTTGCTCCGTGTTCTTGGGTGGTTTCTCAGTTTTAACATAAGGATCAAAGTGAGGAGTGTAGGAGTAAGTATTCGGGACTTTGAATGTGGTTCTGGAGCATAGTATTGGGTAACGAGGGCTTGGAATGCGGGATCACTAGAGGACCTGTGGAGGGTAGCTTGTGGAGGTGGTACAAAAATAGGAGCAGGTGCCGAAGTAGGGTATGAAGTTATTTTGGCTGGTGGAGCATGGAAGATTTGGGAAGAAGTGCCGGGTTAGTTGTGGTAAGGGGTAAAGCCTGGTGCATTTTGAGGGGAGAGATCAACAGTACTGTGAATCTGGGATTTGAATAATGGTGCGATGGAGGTAGGGTTTTCTGTATCGTCGGTTGGGAATGAGGGTGGAGGATGTCCCTTTATCCATTCTAGGTACATTTCAGCCATCTGATGTTTCAACCTTTGGACCTCTTCTTTCAGTCTAGATTTGGATTCTACCATCTACCTTGGTGGGTCAACAACTCCTGTATCTTCTTCTTTGCTGGCCATGACTTCCTTGTGTTTTGATTTGTTGTTATAAGGGTGACTTGCTAGGATGCCAACAAACTAACCACCTGAACAAAGCCTGACTTAATGCACACACAACAACTTGGTCAGTTTTGAAACATTTAACAGATAGAGAATCACATATTGGGGATGCAATACACCTAAGGAATTGAACGTTTCTAAATGTTTTGCAACGACTTTGTGTTTCATCCCGGCTCTTTTTCCAATCCTGATTTTCTTTTCTCCTCTCCATTTGTTGTTTTTCTCTCTTTTAATTCTTGCTTTTTATTCCTTTTGTTTGGACCCTCTGTTCTTTCTTCTCTCCTTTCCCTTTTTTATTTTTTTAGTTTTAAGACTATTCGAATCCTATGGGATTACCTACGTATCATGACGTCGCATGAATCGAATCATTACATAGTTCAGGAAATAAATGTGAAATAAAAAAAACATTTTTTTCATGAACAAAACATCTTTTTCGATTTTTTTATTACAAGGATTTAAAAGTATTGATGACTACAAAAGAAAACATACAGACTCAAAATAAACAATAAAATAGCTTTGAACAAAACACTAGAAAGCAGCAACGTACAGACTCGAAAATTAGAAAGTCAAAAGTACACGAGAACCTTCACTGGTACTCTGAGACCCTGCAAGACATCAACCGGTCTTTGCGAGGGCCTTCGTGCAATGTGTTCCCGAAGGCGATTTAGGTCAGCATCACTTGGTGAATGAAAGTCATCGCAGAAGAAAAAAACATAGAACTGGTCATGTATTCACATTCTTGACATTTCATTATGACATAATCGTCTATCTCTTTGATCCCCATCGTGATGACACCCTTCTATCGAAGTAACCGTCCCATTTTATAGACCCGAGCTTCCATCACTTGTGTATCCGTGTTGTTTTGGTCTTGCAACTATTGCATGCTTTCTTCTAGCCGGCAAATCAATGCATAGCAATGCTCCCTTTCTGCCTTAAAATCCTTTGTTTGTAGGACCATTCGTTCTCAAGGGAGACCAACTTTTTTTTCAAAGTTGCTACTTATTTTTCATATTTCTACTTCAACTGATGGGCTAATCTATCATGTTCTTCCACACTTTTGGCAAACTTTGCTTGAGCATTTAGAAAGTCGTTCTCGGCCTTTTCCTTAGCCAACCTCTTCTTTTTCCCTTCATCCTTAGTGCCTGCAAACTACTGTAAAATTTAATTTTTTTGACTTGTTCTTTGAGTTTGCTTATAGTAGTCCGGTATTCCTTTTCCTTGGATAACCAAACCCACTGCTCTTGTGACGCGTCGATGAATTCTTGGATATGAGGCCTTTTAGTCGACCGTTCAGATTCACCATTTGTCATGAATCTCTTTCCATACCAAGTGACATAACCAGGAAAGACCTCGCCTCTGGACAAATCATGTACTCGGGTGTCTGCCCCTAAATACTAGCATTCGCTCCAAATTTGGCGAACTAGTTCTTCAGAAATTGGGCATCAAAGAGGATTTCGACCACATGAGTGCTAAGAGATTCATCTCTAGGAACTGTCTGGGATCTTACAAGTTGTCTCAACACTCGGTACGGGGCATAGGGTTGGATGCTTCGGAGACCCATTAGCAAGAAGTAAGGACCCACTAGCAAGAAGTAAGGACCGGTGGAGGACATATAAACAGTCTCATCGATGGGGAGCCAGCCCAATGTCCACTCTATCTGATTGGAAGTTATCGAACAGAGACGGTTAATCCAATATTTGACCCCTTCCAGCAAATTGTATTTCATTGATCATAAAAGGATTGCTTCAGTTTCATTCAAATTAGGCTTGGGTTTTTCTTCAAAGTGATTTAGTTCTCTACTGATTTCCTCAAATGTTGCTTCTTCATCATATTCTGTTTTGTCATCATGCTCTACTTCTTGGATTTTTATTTCAGAATTAGATTGGCTTTTAAGACTTGGGTGATAATTCCTCATGCATGTCATGTCATTGAAACCAACATAAAAAATATGTACAAAAGAAAAAAAGATGAAACACTATCAGGAATAATGGAAAAATTAGAAATTGTATTTCATTGATCATAAAAGGATAGAAGGGTTTGTACATCAAAACAAGCAAAAGTAAAAATATGTATTACAACCCTGGAAGATTTGGGACGAAGTGACGGGGTAGTTGTGGTAAGGGGTAAAGCCTGGTGCGTGTTGAGGGGAGAGATCAAAAGTACTGTGCATCTACGCTTGGGATAATGGTTGGATGGAGGTAGGGTTTTCTGTATGGTGGGTGGGGAATGAGTGTGGAGGATGTCCCTTTATCCATGCCTGGTACGTTTCCTGCCATCTGATGTTTCAACCTTTGGATCTATTCTTTTAGTCCAGATTTGGATTCTACCATCTACCTTGGTGGGTCAACAACTCCTGCACCTATTTCTTTGCCGGTCAGGACTTCCTTGTGTTTTGATCTGGTGTTATAAGGGTGACTTGCCAGGATGCCAACAAACTAACCACCTGAACAAAGCCATACTTATGCACACACAACAACTTGGTCAGTTTTGAAACATTTAACTGATAGTGAATCGCATATTGGGGGAAGCAATTCACTTGAGCAATTGAACATTTCTAAATTTTTTGCAACGGGTGTATGTTTCATCCCGGCTCTTTTTCCAATCCTGATTTTCTTTTCCCCTCTCCTTTTGCTATTTTTCTCTCATTTAATTATTGCTCTTTTCTTCCTTTTTTTGGCCCTTTTTTCTTTCTTCTCTCTTTTCCCTTTTTTAATTTTTTTTTATTTTAAGACTATGATCGAATCCTATGTGTATTTCCTATGTATCATGATGCCGCATGAATCAGATCATTACGTAGTTTAGGAAATAAATGCGAAATAACAAAAAACATTTTTTTCATTAACAAACTTTTTCTCTTTTTTATTACAAGGATTTAAAAGTACTGACGACTACAAAAGAAAACATACAGACCCAAAATAAAAAACAAAACAACTTTGAACAAAACACTAGAAAGCAGTAAAGTACAAACTAGAAAACTAGAAATTCAAAAGTACATGAGAGCCTCCACCGGTACTCTGGGAGCCTGCGGGACATCAGTCAGTCTTTACGCGGGCCTTCGTGCAATGTCTTCCTAAAGGAGGTCTAGGTCAGCCATCACTTGGTGAATAAAGGTCATCACGGAAGCAAAAAACATAGACCTGGTAATGTCTTCAAATTCGTGACATTTCATTACGACATAATCGGCTATCTCTTTGATCCTCATACTGATGACACCCTTATGTCGAAGTAACTGTCAAATTTGCCGGGCCTGAGCTTCCAACACTCGTGTATACGTGTTGTTTTGGTCTTGAAACTGTTACATGCTTTCTTCCAGTCAGCAAATCAATGCATAGCAATACTTCCTTTCTGCCTTAAAATCCTTTGTTTTTTGGACCATTTCATTCTCAAGGGCGGCCGATTTTTTCTTCAAAGTTGCTACTTCTTTTTCATATTTCTGCTTCAACTGATGGGCTAATCTGTCATGTTCTTCTGAACATTTGGCCAACTTTTCTTGAGCATTTAGCAAGTCTTTCTCGTCCTTTGTCAAGTCAAAACCACAGTCATGCACCTTCCGCCTTAGGTTGGTTATAATTTTCTCATCCCTCTAGCTTCTTACCCGTGTCTCGGCGGCTGTTCTCATTTTCTAGAATTCAGCTCGGAGGGCTTTTTCCTTATCCAACCTCTTCTTTTCCCCTTCATCCACAGCAGCCTGCAAACTACTATCAAATTTGATTTTTTTTATTTGTTCTTCGAGTTTTCTTATAGTAGTCCGGTATTCTTTTTCTTTAGCTAACCAAACCCACTGCTCCTGTGATGCGTCAATGAATTCTTGGATATGAGGCCTTATAGTCGGCCGTTCAGATTCACCATTGGTCGCGACTCTCTTTCCATACCAAGTGATATAACCAGGCAAGACCTCGCCTCTAGACAAATCATGTACTCAGGTGTCTGCCCCCAAATACTGTCATTCGCTCTAAATTTGGCGAACCAGTTCTTCAGGAATTGGGCATCAGAGAGGATTTCTACCACATGAGTGCTAAGATCTTCATCTATAGGAGTTGTCCGACATCTTCCAAGTTGTCTCAACACTCGGTACGGGGCATAGAGTTGTTTTTTTCTCAGGAAGTGTGAGGTACTTGATTTTGGGATCCCACTTAGGTATCAGGTTCCCAAAGCGAAGTCCTCTTCTGTAGCTACTATGGTGTTCTTGTAGCCAAGAGAGTGCATCAGCGGACCTGTTCCAGTTACAAGTTATGTCTAACTCATACTTGACCTTGGTTAGATCCTCCTTTAGGATTCTTACATGCTCATCCCTTTTATACAACTCATCTTTCATTTTTCCTACATTTCTTCTATAGTGAGTTGTGTGTGATCAACTACCTTTTTACCTGTTCCTAATTACAGTTTTAGATTTTAAGATTTAAGCACTAGGAGAGTTGAGTCAAGTGCATGAACTTGGTTCTTCAACACAGTATTTTCACTTACAGTTTAACTAACCCTAAGTTCTAGGTTTTGCACTTAGTCTTTAAAATCACACATTCTTTAGATAATGTTCCTTTTCATTATTTACATCCTTAGATTGATCAATTAGTTCTAGAAGTAACTTAGATAACCTTTCTTTAGGAAATAATTTAATCTTGTCTTTGAGATAAATTACACTTACCTCGATTTCTTCATTAGATTCTCCAATGGCCATAAGTGCTTGTTCATCCTTATCATCATCTGAGCTTTCTCCCTAAGCAGCAAACATCGCCTTGGTTGATCCTTTGTTCTTGCTTTTCTTGGGTTGAACCTGTTCCTTCTTCCTGCTCCTTCATTCAACTCTTTCCTTCTTCCATTTGATTTCCCATAAAAGACATTTCTTGATGTAGTGATCAATCTCTCCACAGTTGTAGTAGCCATCATTGGTTTGCTTTTCAGGAGCTTTTGACTTGTTATAGCTTGCACTTCTTGAAGAACCTTTTTATCTTCTCATGTACTTCTTGAAGTCCTTGGTGATCATAGTCATTTCATCATCTTCTATATTAGAACCTTTAATGATTATGAGTGCCAAGCTCCTTTCCTTATTAGGTACATCCATTTTCACGGTTTGTCTCCTAAATTCATAGGCAGTGAAATTCCCAATTAATTCATCCAGTGGGAGAGTGGAAATGTTCTTTGATTCTTGAATGGAGGTGATTTTTCTCTCCCAAGTGATAGGCAAAACCCTAGTCAGTATCTTCTTGACTCCATCTTCTTCAGGAATAATCATTCCAAGAGACTTTAGCTCATTCATCAGTATAGTGAACCTTGTGTGCATCTATTGAATGGTTTCTTCCTCCTTTATAGTAAAATTATCATATTGAGAATATCGCAGAGTTCCTCTAGATCTCTTCACCTGAGGTGTTTCTTTATGAGCCACTTGCAATGTGTCCCAAATTTGCTTAGGAGTGGTACAACTTTTGATTATGTTATACTCATCTATATCAAGTCCACAAATAAACCATTTCCTGGCTTTAGAATTCCTCTCCCATTTCTTTAAGTCCTCAGCAGTACAATCTGCTCTTGTCTCTGGAAAATCTAGTCCTTCAACATTTGTATTCAATGTAGCTAGTGGACCATCGGTGAAAATGTCCCATAGCTCATAGTCATCTCCTATAATGTGATCTCTCGTCTTGTTTTCCACCAAGAGTAGTACTGACCATTGAAGAGTGGTGACCTACCAGTGGATTACCCTTCCCAGTTTTGAGTTGGTTCACTCATGTTGATCTTCTCCTAAGGTGTAAGCCTATTCAAGAAGAACCCGCTATGATACCAATTGATGTTTTATACTTTAATGCCACACAAGAAGGGGGGATGGTGTCCAATTTTTGAGTGGACTGATTATGAGAAGGACATGGTTCTTCTATGTGTTCCTTATACTAGTGTTGCGGAAATAGTAATTGTTGGAAGTAAGGAACACATGTATTTTTACGTGGAAAACACCCGGTTCAAAAGTTCAAAAAACCATGACCTACTACTCAGTAGGATTTTCCCCAACACTTCACTAAATCACTGATCTAAAACAACATTTACAAAAACTCTTTGTAAACCTAAGGATTACATCTAATCTCGTTGTGTCAACCAACCTCTAACTGTTGCGACAGCTTCAAGTTAACTCTAATTTGAATACTCAGAGTACATAATGCAATTGCCTCTAGATAAAGCTGAAAGGTATTTTGAAAAGCCCTACTACAATTGAACTAGAATAAAAGACAGACACTTGAAACTGGTTCTTCTATATAGTTCATGTAGCTTCAGGTTCGTACACTTGAATCACACAAGAAATATTGCTTGCAAAATGCCTTGCTATTTTTCTTTCAACTCACGTTTAACTTCAACGTTTGTGCGTACCTGTAAAATGAGAACATCCTGCATTTTATAGAGTTAGTAGAATAGGAAATAACTAGAGTTCTAATGTTATATTTCTCTATGGTGGAAGAGTTCTAGTTATCTGCAACTCCTAACTCCTCCCTTCATCTAGGATAGAGTTCTCTCGAGTAGGAGTCCTTCTCCTTATCACTTATGAATCTTTTTCGATCAGGAGATATCAGATATAACAACTTAAGCTTATCTCCTTCACGTGCATCCCTTATGCTCGAATCTGCTCATGTCTATTTACATTGTGCATGAACATGGTTCATGTTTTAATTCCTTTGTTAATCATCAAAACAAAATTCACTTGGGCCAACACAAAATAATAGAGCTTTACGTTTGAAGTATAACTTTTTGTGTGCATATTGCATTTTACGTGTAGAAGTTTTTTTAATGTTAAAGCTTTCAAATCTAAGTGTTGAGTTACGTAGTTCGAGAACTCGCTTGATAAAAGAGCTATCTTGTGCAGATAAAATACATATGTTTAATTTGACAAAATTTGCTTTGATATTGTAAAGATATGTATCATATCTGGCCAGGTATATACCTGATCAGCATAAAATAATGAACAACTAGTAGTTATTGTTTCTAATTTTTAATTTTATTTCATTTTGTAGTGTAACATACATTGGCCCGAAATGAGTTTACATGAAGAAATATGGTCAGTGATAATTCATATATATTCAACCACAACTATTTTAGAACTGAGGCATAGCTATTATTCTTGCATGTACTATTCATCATGTTAGGTTTAGAAGGGCGTTTTAAGAGGTTTATTAAGATTAAAGTTATTCGATAATTATGCTTCATGTTTAAAGTTTGGACTAAAAAATTCTTTTACTTGCCGTAAGTATTACGATTAGGATTCACTAGTATGTAAAGACTTTAAATTACTCTCTAATTATCTCAAGATTTTAAATTTCTCAAAAGAATTGTACATTACGAGTAAGAGAATAAATATTTTAACATATTTAAAGCTTATAATGGAATGCTTTTCCGTAAGCAAGATAACAAGATATCCATATAAAACTAGAGTAAATTTAGAATGCACGAGCACTATAGGAAAAAGAAACCATTACTTCATAAATTGCCATATTTTTGTGTATGAACATACTAAAAAGGTAATCATTATTATTTTTGTTACTTTTCATTAACTTCTTAACAAAACAATAGTTGGTGTTCTAAGTGCAATCCAATAACATAATTCTAATAACGTAAAATATGTATTGTCTAATTATGGTCATGTAGGATTAGCACTGACGATTAAGGAAAAGGAAAAAGAATGAGGCCCAGATTTGTTTCAATCCTTCTTGAAAAGGAATTAACATAAAAATATTTAATTCCCTATTATTTGAATTTATTTTCATTCAAACAATGAAATGATCTTACAGTTATAAATAAACTCTTAAGGGTGAGACCCAAAATCACATTTCTCTTTGTTTTTTCAAATCATAGGTTTAGCCATGGGAAGAAAGAGTAATGGTCGAAAAAAGATTGACATGGTGAAGATACAAAATGAAAGAAACTTACAAGTGAGTTTCTCTAAACGACACGTTGGTGTTTTCAAGAAGGCTAGTGAACTTTGTACACTAAGTGGTGCTGAAGTTGCCTTGGTGGGTTTTTCCCCAGGCAACAAAGTTTACTCATTTGGCCACCCCTCTGTGGATTTGGTCATGGATAGGTTCCTCGCAGGGAACTCTCCCCCCAATATTGATGTTCCTAACCAGCTTATTGAGGGTCATCGAAATGCTAGTGTTGATGAGGTTAATATGGAGGAGCTGATTGAGAAAGAAGGGAGATTAGAAATGGAGAGAAGTCGCGGAGAAGCCTTACAAGGAACTAGGAGGGGTGCTACTTCAAACAAGCGTTGGTGGGAAGCTCCAATTGAAGAGCTAAACTTTTTTCAACTTCAACAACTGGCGGAGGCAATGGAAATGACAAAAAAGCAATGTGAAATAGAGGCGGAACACCAGCAAAAGGTGCATGGTATTGCATTTCCATATCGCACCCTTGGAAGTGCCTTGGCTCCTTATGGGGGCTAGGGCGAGCTCCTTATGGTAGGCCATCTGAATGCCGTGGCTAGCTCTCACCATTTCAAAACAAGGTTCCAGTATTCACTTTGGTGATAATAGGGCCAGTAGATCTTCTTCAATTCAATAGTTCTCTGGTAGTTAAATTTCGTGTTATTTAAGTATTAATAGTTATCTTATATTGATATACTTGATGTAGATTTTATCCATATTGCTAGTAATAGCTCGATGTGGATAAACTATCCATTAAGTTCGTATTATCTATGATTTTAATCTTATTTTTAGTGAATAAACAGTATTTTACGCCATATATTTTGTCTGGTGAGTCACTCATTGACATAAAAGTTATTCCCTGAACTAACGCTAAAGTAGTAAAAGGTTAAATTTGAATCTGACAAAGTAGTCATGTAATATGGCATGAAGTGTTTATTTACCAAAAAAATAGTTATCTTTTGACATAAACAAACTATTGTCTAACTCTTCTTGACAGTTGGGAGTTTAGGCTTAAAAAGTTTCTAAGTACAATTTGTGAGTGAAATTTATCCATTTTCAGTCGGGAGTTTTTCTAAAAAAGCACAATGCTCATAAATAAATACAATGACGTATCTGTCACTAAAAGATGTATTTTACTAGCGACTATAAATATATCGCCACAAATATGCAACATTCGCAATTGTATATCCATATAATTTGCTTACTAGGAGGGTGTGTGTTTATATATATATATATATATATATATTTTTTTTTTTTATTACACACACTTAATTTTTTACCATTTTCTTTACTAATCTATATTAATGGATTACCTTTTTAGGAATTATCAAATGTTATTTATCCAGCAAAACACTAAAAAGTAATAATTAAGTATGTTTCTTATTATCTATAGAATATAAATGAATTTCCAATATAAAATTGAAAAATAATTTACTCGTAATCAGCAATGTAATTAATGACAATCGACCAATACATACACAAACTTATAATGACAGAGAGGAGGCGGTAGAGAGCCGAAAATACTTGATGATGAGAGGAGTGGAATTCGGTCCAAAAGATAAATATAAGGAACACTTCCACTTTAATGGACCTGAATTCGGATTAATTGCTGTCCGAATACAAAAAGGAGGAACATGAAGAATTTTTTTTCCTTCACCTATTCCTGCTTGATAAAACAAAGCTGTAGAAGAAATGGTCCAAACATTTTTAATAATTAATGATTTACTGCAATAGATATATATTAAAATTTTGAAAAAAAATATTTTGGCATTATGTTTAATTTATTATATTTTTTGAAAGAGTGAATAAAGTTAGTTCATAATGTATCTCGCATATAATTTTACCGTTTCTCCAATAGGCTCCCCTCTTTTGAATGAGTGATATAAAATAATTCAGAAGTCATCCTCTTTTACATTCCTTCGATTATGCTTTCTGCTTTTATAATACGAAAGAACAATAGTTTAAAAGAGTTATTTCTGAAATGATCGCTTAACATTACAAATTTTCCGAGTAAAGCCACTTCTTTTATTTTGTAACAAATAAATTACTCATTTGTTTCCTTAATAGAATACATCGGTACATGAGTATACAGTGGATATTATGGAATTCAAATACTCTCTGTCCCAATTTATGTGAACCTATTTCCTTTTTTGTCCGTTTTAAAAAGAATAATCACTTTTTAAATTTGAAAATAACTTAGTTTAAACTTACAACTCTACCCTTAATTAGAAGTTTTTATAATCACAAAAATACTCTTGCACCTTTTTTTTGACTTGTTCATAATCACAAATTTTAAAAAAATTTATTTTTTCTTAAACTCTGTATACAGTCATACATGTTAACATAAATTGAAACCAAAGAAGTATCATAGACTTTACTTTGATACATAGGACTCATGTGATGATATATTCTATGGATGTTAATTTCAGTTTCACTGTTCTCAAGTGCTACACCCTTGTACTTGATAACACTTGTACTGGACAGAGGAAGTCGTACAAATGACATAATGTGATCACTCCAGAGGGCTGCTATTCGGGATAGAGGTAGATCCATAATTTAAATTTTATGGGTTTAATTTTAAAGTTTTTAATATTGAATCAGTTGTATTTTTAAAGTTGTGGGTTGAGACCTACCTGTCACGCTCCGAACCTGGGTCTGGACGTTACATGGCACCCGGTGCCTGACTACATGCGACTGAGCGAACCAACTGGGTGGCTGAATCAACATGTGATATCACAACATACTGAATGCGGAAGATAATCTAACACATAGTAATATACTGAAAAACTGAATGATATAAATCAATATGCAAAAACACTAACATAAGTCTGAAGTATATTTGTAGCCAACATTACTTAACATGAAAAGCCTACTATGTCTATCTGTTACTCTAATCTATGAAGCCTCTAATAAAGTACTGTAAATACTGACTGTCCGTAAATTTCTAAAATACTACAAAGTAATGATAATGCCCCGAAAGAACTGGGGCTCACCAAATAGCTGATACGAGAATCCTAGTGCTCTGAATCGTCAACATGTAAATCATTACTTGCATTGAGACATGCAGACCCTGGGCAAAAGAGGATGTCAATACATTTGAATTGCACTAGTATGTAAAACAACTGGATGAAAGAACTATAACTGTAGAAACTGAAACTAAATTGAGAACAGATAATTGAAGTGATAACTAATATCTAATAACAGAAATGATAAATGTTGAAACTGAAACTGAAATGATAACTGAAACAAGGAAGTAAGGATATGAATACTTCCTCTTCTGAATGATGAACAACTTGTTTATCTGAATAAATAAATTGCGCCCTCGAGCCTAATATATATGTGCACAAGTTGCGTCCTCGGGCCCAAATATACGTATACATAACTGCGGCCTCAAGCCCAAATATGCATAAAGTATAAACTGCGGCCTCAAGCCCAAAGATGCATAAAACATTAACTGCAGCCTCAGGACCAAATATGCATAAAGCATACACTGCGGCCTCGGGTCCGAATCCTGGTGTTCAACATTCAGGGATTTAAATTCAGGAACTGGGAATCATGCTACAATACGTGATGCTAAAATACTGAATCATATTGAGATACATGATACTGGAATACTGAATAGGACTAGACTGAGACATATATTCTGGAGCTGAATATGAAAACTTATGCTTCAACTATTTATGGCTTGCTAAGTAATCTAGACAGAGACTCGTGGGCATTAAACACAAGTCTATATTGATTACGTACTAAGCTCACAACATTCGAAATAAATTTAATGAACGGATTACGAAGCAAGAGAATAGAAGTTCTGCAACTATTCAAGGAGCTAAGCTTAACTATATTTCTGAGGCAATTAGTCACGTCGTAAAAGATAGTAGTGTAGGGAGAATCATTAACATTCCCAAACATTGAGAGTTAGCTTTGCATACCTATATTTCCTACTTTTGAGCGTAATACAACATTCGCCAACCCTTTCAACTTTAATCTATATCAATAAAAGTCAAAGGAATTCTATATTAGCAATAATAACCATATTTTGGTTACTTAGGCATTTCATCAAACATTTTATGGGTGTAAAGCCTCATAACCCTCATTAATGATGTTTCCACACCCAACAACCCATTCTCTTGCTCCGAGATAAATTCTAAAATATCAACTTTATTATAATCGATCATTCTTCATTACCCATAAGATAAACAACACCCTTAATTGATAATAAACAACCTATACATATAATCGCTCATGTTTTTCAATCAAATCCATCAACTTTTATCTCATGAATTTAGAGTCTATAATCATTAATCCAATGCTATAATCATTTAGAGGGTGAATATATTACCTTTTGACGTTCAATTCTCTTGAATTCGAGTTCTAGGATTTCATCTCTCAAAATTGACATACCAATCAAATACCTAATGATTTGAAAGGTTTACTCATGCTAATAAGGTGTTGGAGAATTGAAATAAACTTAGAATCACCATTAGAACTTTCCTTGGGTAGTGAAGGGGCCTTTGAAGAGTTAGGTTCTTAAGAGCTTCCCTTTCTAGAGCAAGGGAATGTGTTTTGGGATGTGAGGAACGAAGTAGGGATTTTAAAATGACCCCCCAGGTGTGCTCCCACACACCTGAAGACCCAACCACGCACCTGGACGCGCAGTAGGGCAGTAGCATTGCCATAAGTGCGCGGCTGCACGTATGACCATCTAGGTGCGCACCCGGGCGCTCATACTTGTATGGCCCCGTAAAGATTTCACTTAGAACCCAAGTTTTTGTGATGCCAAGGTAGCTAGGGGTGGTGCACAGAGTTCAGGAGGGGCTAGCCGTTTCTATGCTACGAGGGGTCTCCAGAGTTGAAAGGCTTCTCCAGATGTTGTCACAGGTATACTGACTTTCCAAAATGAGCCAGTTATTGATTGGAGGGGAGGTGATGTGGTGTCAAAGGTAGGTTTATTTCCTACCTTAAGGCCACAAATATAATAAAAAAAGGTGCATTTACCATATGGTCCGGGTTACGGACACCAATGATGAGGCACATACACTTAAGTTTGTACCAGTTGTAAATGATATTCGCAGGTCTTTCCAGATGAGCTCCGTGGGATCCCACCAGACAGGGAGATTTATTTGGGATTGATGGTGATGCCTGCAGCCTATATCTATTCCACCTTATAGAATGGCACCGACAGAATTGAATGAGCTAAAGGAACACTTGAAGCATTTGTTAGAGAAGAGTTTCATCCATTCGAGTGTGTCGCCGTGGGGCGCACCAGTCCTCTTTGTAAGGAAAAAGGATGGGTAAGTGACAATGTGTATTGACTATTGATAACTCAACAAGGTTACAATCACGAATAAGTACCCATTTCTAAGGATATATGACTTGTTTGACCAATTGCAGGGTGCTAGGTACTTTTCCAAGGACTTAATATCCAGATATCACCAATTGAAGGTCAGGGAGCAGGATCCTAATATGGGCACTTCGAATTTCTGGTAATGTCCTTTGGGCTAACATATGCCTCGGCAAATTTTATGGATCTTATGAATCGAATCTTCAAGCCTTTTCTTGACTCCTTTGTGATAGTGTTCGTTATGATATTCTTGTATATTCGTGAAGTCGAGAGGACCATGCCTATCCTCTTAGGGCAGTTTTGTAGACTATATCAGCACAAGTTGTATGTGAAGTTTTCAAATTGTGAATTTCGACTTGAATCTGTCACATTCATGGATCATGTCATCTCCAGAGAAGGAATTAAGGTTGATATGCAGAATATTTTAGCTATTAAGTATTGGTCAAGGTCAACAACTGCAACAGAGGTTCGCAGTTTCTTGGGCTTAGCTAGGTTTTGCAGAAAGTTTATGGAGGGGTTCTTTACTCTTGCCTCTCCGTTGACTAATTTGACTCAAAATTCAGTTAAGTTCAAATGGTCAGATGCTTGTGAAAGGAGCTTCCAAGAGTTGAAATCAAGATTAACTATGACACCGGTGTTGACCCTACCAGAGGGTATGAATTGGTTTGTGGTATATTGTGATTATTAGAGAATTAGACTAGGGTGTGTATCAATGCAACATGGAAAGTTGATCACTTATGCTTCTAGGAAACTCAAGAATCATGAGAGGAACTATCCAACACATGACTTAGAGCTCGCGACAATGGTTTTTGCATTGAAGATTTGGCGTCATTATTTGTATGGGGTCCATGTGGATATTTTTATGGACCATAAAAGCCTTCAATATCTTTTCAAGAAAAAGGAATTAAATCTGAGGCAAAGAATATGGCTTGAGTTACTCAAATATTACGACATCGATATTCTCTATGATCTGGGAAAAGCTAATGTTGTGGAAAATGCTCTTAGCTGGAAATCTACGAGTAGTTTGGCTCAATTGGAGGCATGTCAAAGGGTGTTGGCCAAGGAGGTTCATCGTTTGGATAGTTTGGGAGTTTGTCTTGCAGACTCTGGTGAAAGTGGATTGATTAAGCAAAATAGATCTGAATCGTCACTTGTTGTGGAAGTTAAGGAGAAGCAATACAACGATCCAATGTTGGTACAGTTGAAAGAAGGAACTCATAAACATAAAACCGTGGATTTTTCTCTTGGCATGGATGATGGTACACTAAGGTACAAAGGAAGACTATGTGTTCCAAATGTGGATGGTCTCCAGGAAAGAATCATGACCGAGATTCACAATTCCAAGTATTTCGTGCACCCATGCTCGACGAAGATGTACCATAATCTTAAAGAAGTCTATTGGTGGAATGACATGAAGAGGGAGGTAGCGGAATTTGTGGCAAGATGTCCAAATTGTCAACAAGTGAAGACTTAACATCAAAGGCCCGGTGGGTTGGCATAGAACATAGAAATGGGAGATGATCAACATGGACTTTGTGGCAGGACTACCTCGCACTCTGATAAGTAGGGATTTTTACCACTTATTTACTCTCTTTTACTTGTGCTGTAGGTAAAAAATGCTTAAAGGTATTCCCAGAAACTAATGAAATGTGCCTGCTTACGGGAATGTTCCAATATGAGACAAAGGGATCAAAATCAACTCATAAAGGAGTTAAAAGTTGAGCAAGAACCAAAGCAGAGCAACAAGGCCTACTATGCGGACCACATGATTTTGTATGCGGCCGTAAAAGAATGTTCAAAGATTTAGATTTGTGAAAATTAAGAAGTGCGGACCGCACAAATATTGTGCGGCCGCAAAAGTCATTGTGCAGACGCATTCAATATTATGCGGTCCGCAAGAGATGAGAATCAGAGAGTTGGCATTTGCGTAGAATGAAGGAGTGTGGACCACACCAAAATTGTGCGGTCGCAGGATGTCAAGTGTGGTCGCACACACAATTGTGCGGTCTGTAGGAATGGAGATTCAAAGAGTTAGTTCAATCCCAAGGTCAAGGAAGTGTGGACCGCCTCACTTTTATGAGGCTTCATAATCATGAGCGCGGCCGCACTCAGAATTGTGCGGTCTACAAAAGTCCAACCAAATCCATAACTCAAAGTCAAGAATGCGGCCCACACCATAATTATGCGACCACAGAAGCAAGTGTGGGACTGCAATAAGAATTATGCGACCGCACAACCTCCACAGGGGTATTTTTGTCATATATTTTCAGCTTGGTATAAATAGAACATTTTGTTATTTTTAGGTTAAGTTATGTTTTAAGACAACATGTGTGGCAATTTTCTTTACTGCTTTTGGCAAATTTGTACTAGATTCATCTCTAAACTCTAGATTTTTATCCCATAATCTAATATTATGGATTCTATCTTCAATTCTTCTTTAATTTCTTCTATTTTGATGAGTAGCTAAACCCATCGCCAGGGTTGTGACCCAAACCTAGTGTGGGTATTTAATGGGTGTTTGATTTAGGGCTTGTTAGTGATATTTAGCCTAATTATTGCTAGAACTCAAGAATTAATGGTTGCAAACATTGATTCATGACTAAATGACTTAGTCTCTACTTGAGAAAGTGGGACTAAGTCTAGGAAAACTAGGCTAACAAGGAATTGAGGTGAATTCAAGAAATTGATAGCCTCAATTAAAGGGTTAAACCTAGAGATATTAGTATCTGACTTGAGGTAAAATCACTTGATTTGTACAAATACTCATTTGGACTTGAGAAAGCCGAATTTGGAAAAATCACTCAAACTATCGAGAGGTATAGAGCGTGTACCCCGATGTGATAGCTATATTAAAATCCCAACTAATCAAGCTTGCCCTAGAAATTACAACCCGTTAGATAACCACCTAGCTAGAAGTCACGACCCTAGTCCCTTTAAACATTTGAAAAACCCAAAACAAAAATATTGTTCTTAGTGTTGTTAATTGCAATCAATAGAGTAAAAATAGAAGTAGAATACCAACTAAAGTTTGTGGAAGTAAAATTAGAACCAAAACTTGCATCTCACTTTGATATAAACCTAATTCCAATTATTAACTCTTTGTGGATTCAATCCCGACCTTAGTTGGGTTATTATTGCATCGACCGCCTTCCTACTTAATAGTAGTGCGGGTTTGGACCCGATCACACTCCTCGAAAGTTTGACTCGATTTGAGTGATTGTGGATCGACTCACAAAGTCAGCGCACTTCTAACCTGTTAAGGCTACCGACATGGCAGAACAGTATGCTCAGTTGCATATCAAGGAAATAGTCAGGTTGCATCGCACTCCAGTTTCCATCATGTTGGATCGAGGCACAGTTCACAACTAATATTTGGAATAAATTTCAGCAAGGTTTGGTTACTCAAGTGAATCTTAGTACATTCTTTCACCCGCAGACTGACGGGCAGGCATATCGGACTATTCAGACGCTTAAGGATATATTGCGCGTGTTGATACCCAATTTTTCCATATATATTTCAAAAATACATATATACTTTCAAAATAGTGCATGAGCATCAACTAGTATTTTTCCATAATTTTCTGTAATTTTAAAGAATCTTTAATTAATTTATTTCAGCATTTTATTATCTAAATAATTATTAATTGTGTCACAAATGATTATATAATAATTTTATTACTTAGTTTTTATCATTTATATTTATATAAAGCCTTAATAATTTTATGGATTATTATATTTACATCTTTAGGTTATAATTGCAATAACTTTACAATAATAGCCCATGCATGCATAATAACTTTATTTACACGGAAGATGAATTTTTTATATTTTTATAATATTAATCAATTATTTTAAATTATTTTCATAAAGAAATAGAATTTTTCATCATTGATTAATTATTCTTATAAATTATTTTATTAATTTAAGTGGGTATTTAAAACATAGCCCTTTTTATTAAATTTTTCGGACCTATCCAATAGCCCAATACCCTATCAGCCCAATAACCCAATAATTCAATACCCATCACCCTGAACCAACTACCCATACCCATACCCATCCAATAACCCGCCCCACCTATATCTAATTCTGGTCATTGATCTTAGAAGATCAACGACCCTAAATCAACCTTCCTTTTTTAATATACCAAGACCCAAAACCCTACCTTCATTTCACCCAACCCGCCGTACTTGGATACTCTCCTCTCTTCTCGCTCACCCCCTCTAACCGTAGCCCCGCCATCACACATTCCCGCTTGATTCATGGGATTTTCCTTCGATCCCCTGCTTTTGGGTTGCAAGATTTGGGCAGCGTAGTTTCGTGAATCAAGGTCACTCGGGATGAGTGAGGGTTGAGTTTGATATGGGTTGAAGGAAGTTGTTATTGTTCCTGAGGCAATTAATGGTGATTAAAAGATGATGGATTAGTTAGCCATGGTTGAAATGGCATATTTGCGGCAGTGATTGGTTTCTTTGATGTGATTTAGTTATGCATGTGGTCTATGCCGGTGTGTGCGGGGCTTGTCAGCTATCGTAAAGTATTTTTATGTGGGAATTCACTCGTGAGTTGAGGTGGTACTCTTCAATTGAGTCAAGTAAAAGTTTCTATATGATGAAGTGTTCACCCTATTGGTGGTTCGAAAGCTATGGTGGGATTCTTACGCTACCTTATGTTGGTATGTTAAGTGCTGGAAGCAGTATGTAACTGGGAGTAAGAATAGAGATTCAAGTCCGATGTTTATAAGGATTTCATGAGCTCGGAAGAGCAAGACAAAGTGATTTGGAAGTTCAGTATAGGCTGATATTATATGTAGTGTAGCCTGAGATCGATATTCGGTGGAAGAGGATTTATACCCTGGTCATGGGTTATTGATATGTTTTACGGCCTTAGCATGGTCGGTGTCATGGATGTGCACAATAGTTGCTTTGTGTGGGGGGTTGTGGAAGCATGACAGCGAAAAGATTGTATAAAGGGTGACATGTAGTCACTTGATGGATTTTCAGAATTAGACTGAGTATAAAGAAGTTCAATATTGCTTAATTGAGAATTTATGCCTGGAGGGCGTTCGGTTCAGTTGATTATGGATTTTGAGGTGTTATTCCCAGTGATGACGGTTGTTCTCATGTATTATGAGAAAAAGTAGGATTAATGTGGACCCAGGTAAAAGCTAATAGCTAAGTTTGGTGCGAGCAAGGTGCCTCAATGTTTGTGGATCGATTTATATATGATTATGGGCTTCGTGTGAGCCAGGCATGTTCCTTTCAGTAGAGAATCTTTTCATGTAAAGATATTAGAACAACGGGTGTTGTTCCATCTTCGTCAAATTTATGTGTAATGGTGATTGTGCAGTACAAGTTGTGAAATGACTTGATAATTTCTTATGTGTTAAGGTCCCGCGTAGCGGGGATGTTATGTGAGCAAGATAGCTCTTGAGATCCAGAGTATATGTATATATATCGGACCTCAGTTGTGCTTGAGTTTTGCAGCCTATGGCTTTATCAGTCTCCCCAGGATGGTATTATGCACTTAGCGTGCTTGTGATCGATATTCAGTAATTGTAATAGTGAGCGAATCAGCTCTATATATATTTCCTTACGTGGGTTTTATGTTATTTGTGATCGGGTGGCACGCCGCCACGGTGATGTTATTTGGGATCGGGTGGCACGGCGCCACGAGTATGTTATTTGGATCGGGTTGCACGTTGCAACAATGTGATGATGAGAGGTGTTAATATGTATTTATTTTCTTGTGTTTTATTTCCTATTTTCTGGTAAGAATTCATATTAGTTGAGTGAGCTGAATAGTTCCGTCCTGAGTCATTTCTATTTATCATGTTCGAGTTATGGCCTATTGGCACGATGCAGTATCATGTGAGGCTGTTAGCCATGTTTGGGGTGATTTGCTGTCTGAGTAGTTCATATTGGGTGAGACGAGGTCTTCGGATCAGGGATCAGTACGATAAGGTATGCGAAGTGTATATTAAAGAACAAATACCATCATCCAGGTTCATAAGGAAAATGATGATTCTAGTCAAGATGAGGTATTCAAGGATTTGTTAACTCTACGGTTGAGTATGAATTTCTTCACATTTCCTCCGTTGTGGTGGTATCATCAGCATTATAGGAGGATGTATGTATAGTTGTTATGAGGTGCATTGGGAGCATCAGGGTTCGTGGAATCTTGGCCATTAAGGTTCAGGGAGCGTCATTGTGGTCAGATGATGAGTTGTGCGGTGCATGGTGCCGATTGGAAGATTCAGAATTTTTCTTAACACATAGTTGAGCTTTCACAGTATATTTCTGGGAATAGGAAGGTGGTTGAAATGGTACATGTACAGCAGTGATCCGTTTCGTCGGTGTAATTAAAGCATGCATGTGGTTTTTGCAGACGTGTGTGGGGCTTGTCGGCCGTCGTAATGGATTTCATTTGGGAGCATTCGAGTGTTATGGCCTGTCAGGTAGGTGGATCCCGGAAAGGTTATGGTGGTTCAGGCTACTACTTAAAGATTTGCATGTTGGGCGATTGTGAGAATTCACTTGAGTGTTGTTACTGTTCTCTTGAATTGAGGTAAATAAAAGGTTTCTATATGATGGTGTTCACCCTATTAGTGATTCAGAAGTTATGATGGAATTCTTGCGTTATCTCATATTGGCATGTTAGGTGTAGTAAGCAGTATGTACTTGAAGTAAGGATCGAGGTTGCGGTTCTGTGTTCACAAGGATGTCATGAGTTCGGATGAGCAGGGAAAAAGTGATTTGAAAGTTCAGAGTAAGATGGTGTTATCTTCAGTATCATCTGAGATCGATATTCGGTGAGAGAGGCTTTGTACCATGGTCATGGGTTCTTGATGTGTTTTGCGGCCTTAGTGTGGTCGGTGTTATGGATGGGCAGACTTGTTACCTCGTGGAGCGTCGTGGGAGCGTGACCACGGAAAGATGGTATTATTGTGACAGGTAATCACCTGATTGATTGAAGATTTAGACCAAGTATAAGGAAGTGCAATATTCCTTATTTGAAAATTTTGCCAGGAAGGTGTTCGGTCCAGTTGGTTGAGGATTCTGGGATGTCGTCCCGGCTATGACAGTTGTTCTTGCGTATTATGAGAGGAAGTAGGTTAATATGGACCCATGTAAGGCTATTAGCCTAGTTTGGTGCGAGCAAGGTAGAATTGATGTTTGTGGATGGATTTAAATATGATTATGGGCTTCATGTGAGGCAGATATGTTCATTTCAGTATAGCCCTCCTCAAGGAGGGGTGTTGGGATATCAGGTGTTGTCCCGTCTTCCTCAAATTTAGGTAATAGTATGATTTTTCTGTGTGAATTGTGAAACGACTTGATAATTTATAATGTATTGAGGTCCCGCGTGGTGGTGATGTTATGTGAGAAGGATAGCTCTTGATATCCAGAGTGTGTGTGTGTGTATATATATATATATATATATATCGCACCTCAGTCGTGCTTGAGTTTTGTAGCATATGGCCTTATCAGTCTCCCCAGGATGGTATTATGCACTTAGCATGCTTGTGACCGGTATTTGCTAATGTGTAATAGTGAGCAATTCAGCTCCGTGTATATTTCCTTATGCGAATTTTTATGATGGAATTGGGTGGCACGCCTCCACATGTATGTTATTTTGATCGGGTTGCACGCCGCAACAGTGTGATGATGAGTGAGGTTCCTATATTTCTTTTTCTTATGTTGTACTTTCTATTTTCTGAGAAGAGTTCATAATAAGTTGCGTGAGTCGAGTAGTCTTTTCCTGAGTCATTTATTTATGTTTCATGTTCGAGTTATGGCCTATTGGCGCATTGTGGTGTCATGTGTGACCGTTTATCACGCTGGGGTGATTTGTTGTCTGAGCAGTTCATACTGGATGAGACGAGATTATTGGATCAGGGATCAATGCGATAAGGTTATGCAAAAAATATTAAAGAACAATTACCAACGGTTGCTTCATAATGAGGTGATGATTCTAGTCAAGACGAGATATTCAATGATTTCTTAACTCTGCATTTGGGTATGAATTTCTACACATCTCCTCCGTTGTGGTGGTATCGTCGGCATTATAGCAGGATGTATGTATATTTGTTATGAGGTGCATCGGGAGCATCAGATCCGTGAAATTTTGGCTATTAAGGTTCATGGAACGTCATTGTGGTTAGATGATGAATTTTGCGGTGCATGATGCTAATTCAACAATGGTATGCAGTCATGTTCCGGTATATCATGTGGTAGTTGATACGGTGTTTATATATTGGAACTAGGTCTGGTAGAGAAATTTTAGGTATTGGAACTAGGTTCGGAGCTTATTATATGGATAAAAGAAGAAATCTTCAGATTTGATCAAGCCAATGTACTCAACTGGGTTGTGGTAGCACGAACAGGTGCACAAGGTGTTAAACAGTGATTTCAGATAACTCCAGAACAGTTCTTAGCACGTTCGAGGATGAACGTCTGTTTAAGTGGGGGAGAATGTAATGACCCGGCCGGTCGTTTTGAGCTCAAGCGCGTCGTTCAGCGGTTTGAAGTTGTGAGCAGCTCCATTTAAGGTATTATGACTTGTAGGTGTGGTCGGAATTGAATTTTGGGAAGTTTAGAGTTGATTTGGAAAGAAAATTCTCATTTCAGAAGCCTTAAGTTGGAGAAATTGACTAAGGTTTAAATTGTGAGTAAACGACCTCCGACTCGGGATTTGAAGGTTCCTGCAAGTTCATATGATGATTTTGGACTTGGGCTTATGTCCAGATCGAGATTTGGATAACCCGAGAGTGTTTCAGCGTATATTGTGGAAGTCAGCATTTTTGAAGAAATTTCCTAAGTTTGGCTTGAAGCGCATTTCCGTGATATTGATATCCGTTTGGGATTCCGAGCCTAGGAATAACTTTGTATGGTGATTCTGTAGTTGGGAGCGTGAGCGTAAGTGAATTCGGATGTCCGTAGATCATTTTGAAGTCATTTGGCTATATATAGAAATTTGAAGGTTTTTGAGAAATCCGACCGGAAGTTGAAATTTTGATATCGAGGTTGGAATGCGATTCCGGAAGTTGGAGCAGGTCAGTAATATCGAATATGACTTGTGTGCAAATTTTGAGGTCAATCGGACGTGATTTGATAGGTTTCGGCATCGAATGTAGAAGTTGGAAATTTCTAAGTTTATAAAGTTTGAATTTTAGTGCGATTCGTGATTTCAGCGTTGTTTGATGTAATTTCGAGGCTTGAATAAGTTCAAATGGGGTATTGGGACTGGTAGGTAGTTTTGGTTGAGGTCCTGGGGACCTCGGGCGTGTTTCAGATCCTCAACGGGTCGATTTTTGCTTTAAGAGGATTGCTGGTTTTTCTGGTGTGAGTGCAACAGGGTTTTACTCTATGAGATCGCGTGAGTGGGTATGCGATCGCATAGAAGGATTTGGAGGCTGCTGGGATTTGGCCTATGCGATCGTGTGGCCGTGGATGCAATCGTGTAGAGGAAGATTTGGAGGCCCTGGGAATTTGCTTATGCGATCGCGGGGAGTTGTTTAAGATCGCATAGAAGGATTTCTGAAGGCTGCTGAGTTGGCCTATGCGATCGCAGGGTCTTGTATGCGATGACACAGAGGATATTTTGGGGGTTCTTGAAATTGGCTTATGCGATTGCCTGAAGGGGAGTGCAATCGTATAGAAGGGGTCGTCTGGGCCGAATGTTTATAACTGTGATTTTTTGCCATTTCCTCACTATTTCATCTTGGCATGGGCGATCTTGGGAGGATTCAAAGGGGGGTTGTCATCATGCATTACAAGGTAAGTAAATTCCTCCCGTTTTAAAGTTAAATACAAGATTATATGCATGGATTAGACATTGAAATTAGTAGGAGAATTAGGAAATCTTGAAGAAGACCTAGAAATGTTATTTTTGGATTTCTACCACGAATTTGGGCATGGAATTTAGAGTAAATTGTATATTTGAGTTAGTAAGTCTATGGGTAGAATATATCTTCGAGAAATTTCGGATTCCGGGCACGTGGGCCCGAGGGCATTTTGGTCAATTCACTGAGCGGGGCTGGGAAATTATATAATTTTGAATTTGTTGAAATATTAGAGTATATTTTCATTGGTGTGTCATTTTTTGGATAGTTTTGGGGCGTTGTGCATCCATTGGAGTCGTCAGGAGGTCTTGGAAGCCGGTTATGGAATTTCGGAACGAGGTAAGTCTCCTTTCTAACTTTGTGAGGGGGAATTGTCCCCCAGGTGAACTAATTAAGTATGTTCTACTATCTGCGGAGGGCTACGAACGCACGAGGTGACGGGAGTCCTTGCGTAGCTACTATTATGCCATGTCTGGGTAGTCTAGGACCCACTAGCATGCCTTGCCTGTTGTACTTGTGATCCTGCCTGTAATATTAGACTGCTAATATAATCGAAATCGTAATTGAATATCTAAAGAAGACTAGAGTTCATTTTCTTAATCATCTAGAACGAGAATTGATTTCCTCCGTGTATAATTGTATTCCAGATAAGGTTACATTATTTAATATTATTAAACTTGGCAAATAAATTTCGAGAAAAGATTTAAATACCATTTTTTTGTGATTTTTAAACGAGAAATTTGTCATTTTCTTGAGTATTTGTTTTCTCGATGTAGTCGGGGTGGGCTATTGATTGTGCATGACTGCATTTGACCTCTTCGCAATTTATATTCCGCGAGCAGAGTGTTATTTCCCCCACTCTCATGGGAGCGGGCCGTACGCCACGACGGATTGAAAGATGCTCTTATGGTTCAGGTCGTTTGACCCTCGGCAGTGCATAGATATTATTATTTAATGAAAATATGCACTTATGGTTCGGGTCGTTCGACCCCCGACAGCGCATAGACATGATTATTTTGTTGAAAGGTGCACTTATGGTACGTGCCGTTCGACCCTTAGCAGTGCACATAGATGATTATCATGATGGCTCAGGCTGGTTGTCCTTATCCCGTATACGCATGCTAAATTGTTAAATTTTTTCATGGATTTTTAAGTGATAAGATATTTGGGGGAAAAATAAGAAGTAATTTTTTATTTAAGATATTTGGGGGAAAACAAAGAAGAAATTGTTTATTTAAGATATTTGGGGAAAAATGAGGAAGTAGTAATTGTTTATTTACTTCCAAGATTTACTTGGACTTCAGTGCCTTATATATTTGCTGCTTTACTACCTTTACATGCCTACCATGTTCATCATCTTCTGTTAAATTAATTTGTTGGACCTTAGTGAGTGTCTAATTTGACCTCTCGTCACTGCCTCTCTGAGGTTAGGCGGGCGACTTACTAAGTACACGTTGTTTTCGACTCATGCTACACTTGCTGTGCATTTTTATTGCACATGTACTTTCATAGCGACATGGATGGTTGGAAATTTAGGCGAGCTGCATCATCCGGAGGCGATCCGCAGCTAACAGAGTCTCCTTCATATTGTATTTATTTCCAGTTTAAATTCCTTGTCCAAATTTATATTTCGGACAAGCTTGTAGTATTTGTTAAATTCTTAGAATTTGCTCATGTACTTGTGACACCGGGTTCTAGGATGTGTTGGGATATATTTGCTAAAAATGGAATATTCAAACCATTGTATTTACTTAACGGATTTTGTTTAGTTATTATGCAATAAAGTGAAAGGTAATAATTTTCATATATGTTAAAGCATGAATTTCTTTCAACTAATTAATGATTGGCTTGCCTGACGGTGGTGTCCGACGCCATCACGACCTTAGTAAATTTTGGATCGTGACACTATAAGCATGTAATCAAATATGTTTGTTGCCTAACTCATCTTCTCTGTCTGTCTATTTCATGTACCTGGCTAACTTAGTTGTTCTGCCTAATGGTTTCTATGATTAAACAATGATTGTCATAAGTTCGGTATAATTACTTAGCTTGATCAGATTTCAATCTGTTTGAACTATGTGCTAAGCATCAATTCTGTTTGTTTTCTTGATGCAGTTTTTACCTGCAACTCTATGTTCTGAACTTTCTTTATTCTAAAATTGAACTATTTTTTTAAAACCTTCCCCCTTACCCTTTATGCACTAGTTTTCAAACTCCTACTCTTAGTCATTTAGGTTTTCACCACCCCTAGTGTGAGCACTGCCTAGGGTCCTTGAGACTCCTTTGAACTCTGACACATTGGGGCTAGTCTTCCAACCTTTTAGGAGTTATCTTTCTGAATGTGGTTCTGGTGTGAGCATTTCCGGGGGTCCCTGAGGACCTTGGGAACATTGACACACTGGAAGCCTAATTTTTAATGTACCGTAGATGGATCACTACTATTCTCCCAAGCCATTATGTTTGCAGGCCTAATTTCGGGGTTTAGGTTGGGCCTGTGAAGGCTCCCTATATTATAATTGTTGCTATTATGTGATCCATTCAATACTCTGGGCTTTAATAATATCTATAATAACAGATCTGGGGTTAATTAGTAAAAGCTGTGGGGGGGGGGGGTTCTTATATCTTTGTCAAAAATACTGGGTAGAAATCCTGCCTATAGGAGTTAATTGTGCTGATTGAATTACGTGAGTACTAGACTGTGTTTAGAGATCTTTACTATAGGATTTTCCTGATTATTTTGATTCTATGTTTTCACATTTGCATACTAGAGATCCTTCTTATAGGACTTTTCGTTTAATTCTGCATTAGAAATCATGTTCATAGGATGTACATATATTTTCAACAAAACGTGCATTAATGACCATGTATATAGGATCTTGTGTGTTTGAAATAATAATCTTTTCTTGGCAATCTGCTTAGTTTCTGCCCACATACGGTTAATAGATGCTATGCCTATAGGAAATTTAAAAAATCAGTTTCAAAACTAGAAATCATGCTTATAGGATTTAAACTAATAGATATCATGCCTACAGGGGTTTAAATGGAGTCAACAATTAGAAATCATGCCTATAGGAGTTTAAATGAATTCAGCAATTAGAAAGCATGCCTATAGGATTTAAAATGAATAAAAACCTGTCTTTATGAGTTAAAATCAGTATTACACTTAGAAACCATGTCTATAGGTCTGTAATTTGTAAACTCGTAGAAATCATGCCTATATGATTCTGTTAATCAGTTCTGAATTCAACCAATTCTGGCCATCACTTAGGCAATTTGTAGGACTCATTAATGATTCTGGGCTTAAAATTGTGACATACTACATGCTTGGAATTCCCAGATTTGCGCTGAATAAAATCAGTAGGCAAACAAATAGTCACAATGCTCGCGTTAATAAAACTGTCTTTATATTCTGTTTCTGCTCATATAGATATCCTGCCTATAGGATCCTAAAATTCACTAAGTTTGTTGTTTCAATTGCGTGCTTTTATTGTTTACGTGTGGAGGTCAATGTGAGTCCTTATTTGTTTATTTAAAAGTCCTATTTGTCTTTTGTTTTTTGTCTAGATTTCTCATTTTTAAGTATTATAGGTTGGTCTAGAACCATCCTAAATAAAGGTCTTAACACCTCCAAGGCCATAGGTAAGGGACAAGTAGTGCACGCATAAGGAACGAGCTAGAAGCTATTAGAACGCTTTGGTAATCATTGAAAGATGGTAATTGGATAGTAAGGAGATGATAGCACGTGTGATAACGCTATGAGTAACACCCCAACTTGGGGAAGTTACAAAGTATTGCATGGAATGATCCTATAGGCTAAAAAACCTAGGACCCCCCTTTAATCCTGTTTAAAGTAACTTGTATTGTCCAAATTGTTTTCCTCCCCTATTAGACTAATTCGGTTAATTTAAGTTCGGTTGGGACCCACCATTTTGGACCTCGAGGGGTGCCTAACACCTTCCCCTCAAGGTAATTTGAGCCCATACCTGATCTCTGGTGGTGCAAACTGGTTTATGAGTCAATTTCTCTAGGCGTCCTAACGCATCTTAATCCGTTAGGTGGCGACTCTTCCAATCCCACCCAATCCCAAAAAGAAGAAGTTGTCCCGGAAATGTCGAAACCCGATTTCACAAAAAAAAAAGGTGGGGCACGATAGTGCGCTTGTGTTCTTAGATTCTAAGGTACTTGTGGTGATGACTTGTCACTCATAGCATTTGCCTACAACAACAGTTATCACAGTAGCATTCAGATGGTACCGCTCAAGGCTTTTTATATGGTAGGAGATGTACATCTCCCATTGGATGCTTCGAGACTAGGGAAGCGGATTGATAGTACCAGACCTCGTGCATCAGTCTATGGAGAAGGTTAAGATCATTAAAGAGCAGTTGAAAACTGCTCAGAGCCGTCAAAAATCCAATTCGGATGTTCGTCGTAGGGATTTTAGAGTTCAAAGAAGATGATTGGGTATTCTTTAAGGTTTCCTCTATGAAGGGTATAATGCAGTTTGGTTAGAAAGTGAAATTGAGTCCGAGGTGTGTCAAAAAGTAAAATTGAGTCCGAGGTATGTCGGACTGTACAAAATCATTCAGAGGATTGGTCAGGTGGCTTACAGGCAAGAACTACCTCCAGAAATGTCTTTAGTGCACCTGATCTTTCATATATCCATGTTGAAGAAGGTTGTTAGAGATTCGTCGCTTATTGTTCCGGTTGTGACTGTAGAGGTTAATGAACAACTAACCTATGAAGAAATTCCAATTTGCATTCTTGATAGGAAAGTCCGAAAGTTAAGCAAACAGAGACTTCCTCCATGAAAGAGCTATGGCAAAACCAACAGGTTGAAGAGGCTACCTGGGAGACCGAGGAAGTAATGAAGAAGAAGTACCTTCATTTGTTTGAACAGCTATGTAATCGTTTCTATGAAGTTTTCCTCTATGAATTATCACTATGTATCACTTGTACAGTTTATGCTAAGGGTGTTCCTTTCTGATACTATGTCGCCTATGAGGCCGCAGTTGGTATTAATTTCATGTTATGTTGCGTCGTTGGATTATGTATATGTGGTTAGGATTGGGTTCTAGGATTCTCTTGACAGGTAGATAGGCCCAGTTAAAAGGTAAATTTGCCGAATTGTTTTGAAATTTAGGGAGTTAGTCAAAAATTTGGACCTGTTGGTGTGGGAAATAGAATCTGAGTCACATTGGATAATAATGGCGGATTTTCACCCTCATTTGAGGATGAATGATCTTAACCGAGGGAGGATGTAAGGCCCCATAAAAATTTCACCTAGAACCCGGGTTTTCGTGATGCCAAAGTAGCTTATGTGATGATAATTGTAGAGATCCTTTGCAGCGAGCGTACCGATATTTTGGGTTGAGCAATGCGTTGGAGAGTTGAAAAAAGTTCTTGGAATATAAGGGCATTTTGACGGTCCACTATGCTACCCCAGAATCACTCTGTGGGCTGCAGATCGGCCGCAGAGTGCAACAAAAAAAAGGCCAATTTTGGAGGGTCGTTTTGCTGTCCAATCTACGATCGCATAATGCTTTCGTGGGCCGCACAATCATTCTTACAATGAGCATGAAGATTTTTGGAAGGGAGTTCTACGGCGCATTATGCGACCGCAGAACTGGCCTGCGGACCGCAAACCTGCCCCACACCTGACCCGAACAGCCAGTTCTTGACATCACTTATGTGGCCCATTTTGCGGACCGCATATCTGTTCTGCAGTCCACTCTGTGACACAGACCTATGTTCGGAGGGTCCATTTTCTAGTTTTTATAACCCGAACCTACTTCGATATATAGACGTTAAGGACCATTTGTTAAGTAAAAATCTGATATTTTGAGAGTGAGGAAGTGCTTTAGAGTGAGAGGGGTCCCTAAAATAATTGTTCATCAATTCTTGCTCAAGGCTTGGAGGTTTAACAAAGAAAACTCACTAGGTCTCCATCCTAGAGGTAAGACTCTACCCCCCAACCCTCAATTTTAGGATTTAACTGAAAATAGGTAATGAAAAGAGCAATTCTTGGGCGTGAAAGTTGTTCTTTATGAATGCATGTATTATCAAGGTTTGTGGGAAGATTCTTGTGCTCAATTGGGTAGACTTTGGTAGTGGGATGAAGGAATCCACCATAACAGGACCTTGAAACCTTAAGGAACACCAAGTGCTTGATAAAATGCTCAAATGAGCTGGAACCATGAACTCCTTCCTAATTTGTCATCAGTTTTGTTATATTTCAAAATAGATCGAATTCACAAAGATTTCTTAAACATTGTAGTAATTTAAGTACACTCAAGGCGAGGTATGTTGGCTAAACTATTCTTATAGAATAGATTTCCATGATGTCCTCATAAGTTGCAATTATGACTGGCTCAATGTCTATTTCTCATGTTCTAATTCGGCCCAAATAGATTTGATTATTCAAATAAGTGTTTTGTTGAAAGATGAGTATACTATAAATGTGTACCAAATGTTCCTATCACATCATGATTCCCTACGAGAATGTAATCTAGCATGATCAATGTACCAAAAGTGTTGTGATTTAAAATCATGTTTCAATTGCAAGTTGGTATACCTATTTGTGGAAGAGAAACTCAACGTTCTTAATACTATTGTTTGTTCATATATTTGCCAAAATTCTTGATTTAGAATTCTCTTATTGATGATAATTCATGGTAACACTGGAAAGTTATAAGGGTGAGTATGAAATATGAAATATAGCCGGCGTGTCAAGAATGATATTACAATTATTTCTACTAGTGCCAATGAAATGGAAAGACGAGTAAAATATTATTAAATGAGTTTTTATTCCTTTAAATAATAAAGTTTTTTGGAGTATCGTCTAGTCACCTAGGAAGGGTAGGTCGAAATAACCTTACCCCGAAACTACGTGTGTCGGTGTAGGAGTGATTGAGGGGAAAATCCCCGTGTTGATGTGATGAGATTGTTTCCCCTTATATGGGATGATATTCATGTGTTGAGATATTTCCCCTTAAACATGATGTGATTACTGCTAGCAAGATGTGATGTGATGTCGATCCACATGGCATTTTGGTGAGACGGCTTAGCCGATCGGGTTGAGCTCGGACGACATCTCGCGCACTTGATGGTGTTGTGAGTGGATGTCTCGGGTGAGATGGCTTAGCCAATCGGGCTAAGATCGGATTCCATTCTAAAATCACGGTGGTATATCGATAATAAAGATCTCCCAACTTAAAAGGATTGAAACTTACTTGAAGTTTTCTTTCTCCTAACTTGATCCCTTAATACCATTTGAGGATCTTATTGATTTCATGTTTCCTTCTCCTTTTACTGTTACTCGTTCTATTGAAAGGGTGTTTAGTTTTACATACTAGTACTATTCCATATGTACTAACATCGCCTTTGTCGGGGTGCTGCATCTTTAATGGATGCAGGTGGTTCCATCAGGTGGTATTGATCAGTGATAGTAGCAGACCTGCTCCTTAGCTGACTTGGTGAGCCCCATTTCATTTTGGGGTCTTGTATCTCTTATCCTTTGTGTATATTTGTTTGAGGTATAGCCGAAGCCTTGTTGTTGGCACCAACATACTACTCTTTTGTATCTATTATAGGCTGCATAGGAATAGCGTGGGTGGTACCATTGTTTTGGGAAGTCAAATTAGAAATGTGGTATTTGTATCATATGTTTCCACTTCTAAACTATGAACGATAATGTAATACTTTGGGGAAATCTTGAATGAGTTCTAATGGTAATAAAATTTTGATTGTTCATGTAACATTCCCATTGTCTAATTAATGAAATATACATTCTCTTTATTCATGGGTGAGTCTGGGTAGAAGGAATTGTATAGGCTTTCTTTGCCGGGTTATCTCGGTTGAGCGTCGATTGCGCTCTCCGAGGTTAGGGCGCGACAATAAAATGCACACAACCTTTTATTCAGAAATCTTTTCAGACAACAATATACCATTGGAAAGATATTTCAAAGGGCTACAACTTTTATGTTTTGACGTTTCGCCAATTCCTAACACAAATCTATGAAATCAGGCTGAAAGACAGACCTTCCATAAACTTAGACGATTATATAAAATCTTATGCACCTCACTCTCCGCCTTGATTCCGAACGACTATTTTCACCCATACTCATCCTGATAGGACTTAATATGTCTAAAATATAACATTTATACTTATTTAACATGTCCACACCTAGTCCGAATTTATGGAGTGTTACATTGTCTCCCCTTTAGGATCATTTGTCCTCGAATGATTTTCTTGATTGTAATTGCGGCTAGCATTGGACCTTAAACGGATCTGGTGGAAACATGTGAACACTAAACTTTCATGAACACTTGCATACTAAAGTGAATGAATACATGATTACTGAACAACTGAGATACTAAACTAAAAGACTACTGAATTGACTGAATATTGAGCTGACTAAGCACTGAAAGACATGGAGATTATAATATAATGTTTAAATGAAAAGGTTAGTTACCTTCAACATTTCTCTGAAGCACCCGCCATCTATCATAGCATATCAAAAGCCTCACACTATATGATAATGCATATAACATGAAATATATACATGAATACTGGTCTGCCATGGACACGTGAATACTGAACTAACATAGATATATGAATACTGAACTGGCACGGATATTAGTACTGTGCTAATATTAATATATGAGGACTAAATTGTCATCAATATCTGAGTACCAAGCTGGCATGAATATCTGGTACTAGACTGAGTATCTTAGTGCTGAACTAACATTAGTGTCTGAGTACTGAACTGAAATGAGCATATGAATACTGAACTAAAATAAGTATCTGAGTGCCGAACTGACACAAATATCTGAATACTGAAAAAGTCAATATTATATCATGACAAATGAAATACTGGGTGTACAACCGCCAATACTAGTGGCAACTCTAATTCATAAGATACTCTCTCGGCCCTGTTTAGGATCCTATACGACTCGATGTATCTGGGACTGAGCTTTCATTTTTTCCCAAATCTTATAAGACTTTTAATAATACATTCATAAACACCCAATCATCAACTTGAAACTCTAGGTCTCTGTGCCGCACATCTGAATAGGACTTTTGGCGGCTCTGAGCCATCTTCAAACTCTATTGAATTAACTTGACTTTGTCCATAGCCTGCTAGACCAAATATGGACCCAACAACTCTACTTCTCCAACTTCGAACCAACCAATTGGTGATCTACACCTTCGCCCATACAGAGCTTCGTACAATTCCATCTTGATATTAGAATGGTATATGTTATTATAATAAAACTCAATGAGAGGTATGTGATCGTCCCAATTACCTTTAACATCAAGAACATATCCTCAAGTGTCTGAATAATGCACTTTACTTGGACATCTTTATAAGGATGAAAAACTTGTGCCTAATCCTTTCTGAAATGACTTCTAAAAGTTCATTTTAAGCTGATCACCATGGTATGAAATGACTGACAACAGAGTCCCATGCAATCAGACGATTTATTGAATGTAAAACTTGGAATAATGTTTTCCTGAATTTGTGGTCTATACTGGCAAGAAGTACACTGAGTTGGTAAGTCGATTTACAATCACCCAATCAAATCATGCTTTCAAAATGAGCAAGATGATCCTGTTATAAAGTCCATATTTACCATATCCACTCAAGAATATGTGTATTCTATGGTAAAACACTGGACTTTCTGGTACTCGAGTTTCACTTACTGACAATTCGAACCCTTAGCCACAAAGTTTGTGACATTCTTTTTCATGTTGTTCCACTAATAAATCTCTTTGAGATCACGATACTTATTTGGGGAACCTGGGATGGTAGAATAACTTGAATTATGGGCTTTTAACATGACCATTCCTCTCTAAGTCTATCTATGTATGGAAAGCACAATCTGTCTTGGTACCTCAAAGTATCATTATCTTCCCCTTGCTCAAAAGCCATCATCTTATGGTTTTGAATCTCCTCTTTCAGCTGCAACCAGTAGGGATCATTTGAGGGATCACTTTGGCTACTAAGGAGGAACAAGTCTTGTTCTGGACAACAACTTGTAACGACCCGGCCGGTCGTTCCAAGAGTTTAGCCCTGTTTCCCCCGTTTCAACTTCATTTATGTGTGTTGGGTCGGTTGGTAAAGGTTCAAAGTAGTCATGGTGAGCATTGAGGCAATTAGTCTCTCAAGGTAGCCTAATAGTTGAGAAAGTCAATTGAGAGTTGACTTATTGGTAAACGACCTCAGAATGCGGATTTTATGGCTCGTATAGCTTTTTAGGTGATTTGCGACTTAGGAGTATGTTCAGAATATTTTTGTGATGTCCGGTGTAGAATTTGGCTTGAATCGGCGAAAGTTAAGTTTTTGGCGATTTCTTGTCGGTAGTGGAAAATAGGCTATCGGGGTCGGAATGGAATTCCGAAAGTTGGAAAAGTTTTGTAATTTCATTTTGGGCATGTCTGCAAAATTTCAGGTCAATCATAGGTGTTTTGGTTGGTTTTGGCGTATTTGGCGAAATTTAGAAGTTTCAAAGTCTTAGGCTTGAATTTGATGTAAATTTTGTGTTTTCGTGTTGTTTTTGGTGTTTCGAAGGCTCGACTAAGTTTGAATGATGCTATTTGGTTGGGTCTCCGAGGGGCTCGGGATTGATTTCGGATGGTTGATGGGAAGTTTGGAGTGATTTTTGGTGATCTGCAAGTTGCTGATTGCTGGTGTTTTCGCACCTGCGGAAAAGGAGCCGCAGGTGCAGTTCCGCAAGAACGGACAGGGCTTCACAGGTGCGTGATTTGGCTGAGTAGTGAGTGGTCCGTAGGTGCGAGGAATTCGTCGCACCTGTGATGTCGCTGGTGCAGAAGGAGCATCGCACCTGCAAAGCCCTAGGTGCGGAGAAACGGTCGCAGGCGCGGGATGGGCCCGTTAAGTGAGTTTTCGCAGGTGCACACCTGGGACCGCAGGTGCGCACTTGGTACCGCAGGTGCGGCCAATTTTCCTCAGAAGCGAAAATGACTGGGCCGAAACAGTATAAAAAGGACCTCCGCGAAATTTTTTATTTTTCCATCAATTTGCATGCGGGAGGAGTCCATTGAAGGAGATTTAGAGAGGGAAATTCAAGATTCTTCAGCAAAGGTAAGTTCTTTGGTTGCTAATCTCGTTCCTATGCTATTTTGTTCGGATTAGGCTTGAAAATTTAAGGGTTTGAGTAGGAAAAGGTTTGGAAGAAGAGAGTGGAGAATGGGAAATTCATTTGAGGTTTTGGATAGGCAATTGTGATCAGATTTTGATGATTTTTGTATGAGTAGAATAGTGGGAGGACGAGGTTTCTAGTGATGTCAAAATTATCAGATTCCGAGATGTGGGCCCGGGGCTCGGGTTAGGCCGAATTTTGAGATTTTTTATTAAATTGATAATTTTTGATTGGGTTGTGTTCCTTGAGTATATATTGATAATGTTAATTGGTTTTAGCTAGATTCGGAGCAATCGAGAGCCGATTTGAGGGGCAAGAGCATAGCGGACTAGTATTGTGGCCCGGTAGAGGTAAGTAATAGTCTTAAATCTTGTCCTGAGGGTATGGAACCCCGAACTGCATTATTTTCTCACTAAATTTGGAATGGCGCACATGCCGGATGACAAATATGTGGCGCGTACTGATTTTTGGATTGGACTATGTCCCCTCCGCGGCGACTAATGAGTTGCATATTTACTCAAAACCTTATGTTAAATTATGTTCTAAAGATTTGTGAAATATTTGGGCTATAAGCCGTGTTTGCGGCCTCGTGCCAATCTGTTTAGACCCTTTTGAGGGATTTGTATTGCTGTTTCCCTCACTAGTTGTTGATGATTTTACTCAGCATCATTCTGCATACTGTTTTAATTGAAACTGAGCCTGATTTACACTAAAAGAGCATTAAAATGATGTTTCGGCTCGAGTACCCTGTTCTATTAATTCTCCCGAGGGGCTTTTCGAGTGGTTCTACCAAGTGTGGCCGAGGGCCAAGAGTGTTGGTGAGGTGTTGAGTGATATTAGCACTTGGGCTGAAGGAGCCCTTCGGAGTCTGTACACACCCCCAGTGAGCGCACCGAGTGCGAGTGACGAGTGATTGGGAGGCTTGAGTGACTGTGAGGTGCTGAGTGATTGTGAGGTGTTGAGGGATTGTGATGCATGCCCGAGGGGCTGATTATGAATCATTTTTTTTACCGAGGGGCTACTATGATTTCTCTGCATTCATTTGGATACAAAATTCTTTGTTTTAAAGTTGTTAAAAATGTGCATTCTTTAAAGGACTTTTTATGAAGTTGATTTTTAAGACATGATTATTTCGTATATCTGTGTTATACCTGCTGGAAAGTAAGGTTGTGTATATTGTGACTTGATGACATTTATTTTATGTGGTTCTTGTGCTCAGACCTGATTTATTTTCATTACTACTGAGTTGGCATACTCACATTACTCCCTGCACCTTGTGTGCAGATTCAGGTTTTAGGGCATGGTGGGCTGTATATCTGTTCCATAGATCTCGGAGGTTTGCAAGGTGGTGGCATGTGACTGCAGTCCTGCTCCCTCTCTTATTTAATATTATAGAATTTAGTTTCGTTGAGTTGTATATTTATGTAGATGCTCATGACCAGTGACTCCGGGTTCTCGGGGGTTGTATTTATTATTAAATATAGTTTTGACTATTTTTTTTATATAATTGTTTAAAATTTTATGGGAAATCAATATCGTAAAGAGGTAAATGGGAGTTTATTATGAGTGAAGTTCTATCTGGCCTAGTTCCATGATAGGCGCCATCACGACTTGCTTGGATTTGGGGTCGTGACAGTTTGGTATCAGAGTGCTAGGTTACATAGGACTCACCGGTCATGAGCTGGTTTAGTAGAGTCTTGGATCGGTACGGAGACGTCTGTACTTATCTTCGAGAGGCTGCGGAACCCTTAGGAAAAATATCACATTTTTAAAATTCTTATCGTGCGAATCCATTGTATTCAGCCAAGAGTGTAACTCTTGAACTCCTTTCATGTATTCGAGCACGCCTAAGAGCGCCTGGTATCAGCTGTGCATCGATGTCTTGTGGCTTCCATGGGTGAGATGTGATTTTGGCATGTTGGTAATGGGCTAGTCTGGAGGACTTGAGGCCGAATTTATTCTGTGGCTTGATTGTAGAGATTTTTGTTGTGTGGGCACATGTAATATGGGACTTGTATATCCGTACGTGTTCTTCTTGAAGAGAATTGGTGACTAGATTCCTATGTGGTGGATGTGAATTTATGGTTAGATGTGTTCAGATTGTGAAATGTGCCGAAAGGTTTGGGTGGAAATGTGGTAAGATTTATTGAGTGGTTGATTTCTGTCTCGATTCGGTATATGGCCTGAGTTGTGAGAATGCTGGAAGACTTCTCATGTTGTGTAGTTGTGGAGTGAAGCGGATTTCTCTGTTGGGCTATGAATTCCTGGCAATGTCTTCTGAGTTGATCGTTTGCCCCAATAACGTTCATGTATTTGACTGACGGTGTAGTCCAGTCGTATTAGCGCTCCTTGTTATTGTATTCATTGATGGCGTCCTGGCATATTCGCGTAGCCGGGAGTAGCATACTCAGTATCTGAGGATGGCATTATAAGGATTCAGGGAGGAAATGCTATATGCCAATTCTTTGAGTATCTAGTTTGGCTCAGTTTAGTAGCATTATTAGGACACGTGGTGTCCAGTGAGGGTATCCATATTGTCATTCATGTGTGGGTAGAGCTTCCAGAAGCTCGAGATTTCTGTGACCGCCGTTCCAGTGTTAGTTTTGCCATCAGCTTCAGGTTTTTACCGCGTATTGTGATGCCTCAAGGGTAGGTGTTGGATGTGTTCAGATTCAGGAAGGTGTAGTGATTGCGTGATAGTTTTGGTCTTCAGAAGTGTATGGAGAGATAGAAGTTAAGGCTAAGAGGGCAGATATATCTCCTACGAGTTGTCCTAGGGTGTATGGTCCCTATGTAGTGTGTAATGAGTTCTCTCCTACTAGTAAAAGATATGTTGTAATTGGAGTTTAGATCGCTTGTGGAAGTTGGCATGACTATTGCAATGGTGGATGCGATATTGGAAATTGATTTGAGTGTTAGATGGTTTAGGTCATATAAGCTTATCAAGAATTTAGTTGAATCCCACCACATCATGGTGGCAGTGATAATGTGTAGGCATAGTCTTGTTGCCTTGATCCTTGGCTTTGAGCCAAGTGGGGGAGTTCATTATTCATAAGTTGATTATATGATTATGTGTGGTATTGGTTTCAGTTCGAGGTATAGTGGTAAATCAGTTATGACCTGCAGATATGGGATCTGGGAATGTCATGAGTAATGGAAATTTCTTCGATATAGGTTGTAGTGCACTTGTTTGTGTACTTGGGTTCTATGGAAGGATTTAGTTGAGATTGTAAAAAGGTGTAGTGTGTGCAGTGTATGAATTTGCTTGGGTTTCAAGTGAGTAGATCACTTTCCTAATATGTTAGTGTGCAAATGTGTCAGGTCGATTATGTCTAATTGGTCAGTGTGATTGAGATTTACGTTAGAGGATTTCAAGACTTGTGGTATTCTTCATATCGGTATCAGGAAGGTAAAGGTAATCTCTTTAGATTCGCAGAAGTCTCTTCAGGGTAACTTTTTTTTTATGTGGTGCAATTAGGATAATTGAGGGAGTATTCGGTCGCTTATGAGCCGTAGACGGTAAGGTTTTTTGCTTAAGTCGTGTGTGGTGAGCCGGGGTTGGAAAATTTTGGTATTACGGCAGGGAGAAGTATCAATTTGAAGGTAAGTCAGAAGGAACCTAGGTAAATGGGGCGATTTGGTAGTAGGTCGGATCGGCATGGTAAGGGATAAGACTAGTTCTTTGGGTGTTCTTAAGGTGACGAGTTTTTCGGGTGTTTCTTAGCAATGCTGTTGGATTTTGGGTGGTCTACGTAGTTTGGTTGAGTTAGAAGAGTTCAGTCCTGATGCTTTGGTGTTGTGCAAATGGGATTTCGGATAGTTCCTGGTGATTTCTACCGTGGTTAAGGGTGAATATTTCTTGTGGCATGTAGTGAGTTGTTTCTAGATGAGATTAAATGGAAATTCTTGTCTAGTCGGGTACGTAGTTGCTTGTGGCTTAGAAGGGACCATGGAGTTTCGTATTTTTCCAAGGTTGGAATGGCATGTGCGGTATGTTGGGTGGAGTTGAGATTTGCATATGTGAGGTCACAGTTCGGTTCTGGAAGGAAGATCATAAATTCTTAGGCAACATGGGCAGTTTCAGATAACCAGGTGGATGATATCAGTAATGGGTGCGACTTGATGAGGGTATATATTTCAGAAAGAGAAATGTGTTTGAATTAAGGGTACTTCATTGGTATCATGGCAGCCTATTGTTGGATCGACTGTTGATATTCAAGGTTGCTTGGTGAATGGAAGAATTATAGGGGTATTCCCCATGGAATGAATGAGTATTTGGGATGTGGTATGTGTTCGAGCGGTGGAGTTGTGATCAGATATAGTAATCCGTACGTTTCCTAGACTTCGAGACTGCGAGTTCTCATAAACATCATATTGTGTGGTAATGGACCGTGGAGATGCGAGTTGAGCTAGTCGGATGTTAGTATGTACCATGATTCTGTCATTATGAACTTTTTAGTAAGTTATCTACCTGTTGTGGGTGATCAGAGTTAATTTAGGATCACTAGTAGGATAATATGGGTGGTGTTTTGCACCGGGTCGGAATTGTTGGCTTTGACTTTTTATTATTAAGAAATGTACCATTCGCTTGTGATTGAGTTTGTTCATGTTCTGGAGTGATCTATGAGTTACCCTTCAGTGTGTGCCAAGCTGTTAATATGATGTGGTGATGGTAATTGTTAATGGTAGGATAGTCCTCTCGTATGGATCTTTTACATAACTTGATTTCATTGGGGGGTTGCTGATAAGTGCACGAGTTGCACAAGTTTTGGGTTTGAATTGTATCGGGGTGTCATGTCTTCAGGGTGGTTGTGATGGATGAGAGGAGGTCATTGGACCTAGAATTAATATTTTTGGAATTTTCTACAGCATAGTTGGAAGGACTTATATCGGGAGTCGGCTTAGAAATTTTCTATAATTCCTGTTGGGAAGGGGGAGTTTCATGTCTGGTTGATCGGACGAATGGTTGTTAGTTCTACGTGCTTTTTTCATCATCGACAGTATATGGAAGTGTTAGAGCGAGGCATTTCTTGATAGGAGGTGGTGTACCGGTATTGGGTTGTTCTGAGCAGTTATTGTGGTTAAAGAGTTATTGCTATGAGTGTTTGAGTCACGCGGTGCATTATGTGATTTCATCTGGGGCACGTATATGGCTTGATTCAGCCTGTTCAGTTTATAATTATGGAAATTTTCATCTTATTTATCATTTCAGAAATGGGAATTTGGTTCTAAGTTTTATGGGCCAGAATTTGGATTTTGAAATTTCAGCGGTATTGTGATATTGGACCTATATGGGGTAGGGTGTCAGGGGAGCACCCCCGGCTATGTGCATGGTAAGATGCATAAAGTTTTGATAGTGTTGGAGAATAACTCTAGCACGTTCGAGGACGAACGTATGTTTAGGTGGGGGAGGATGTAACGACCCGGCCGGTCGTTCCGAGAGTTTAGCCTCATACTGGGTGTCTGAGCAGTTCATACTGGGTGAGACGGGATTATTGCATCAGGGATCAGTGCGATAAGATTATGTGAAATACATTAAAGGACAATTACCATTATTCGGTTCATGATGAGGTGATGATTCTAGTCAAGAGGAAATAGTCAATGTTTGGTTAACTCTATAATTGGTTAGAAATTTCTACACATCTCCTCCGTTGTGGTGGCATCGCTAGCATTGTCATAAGGTGCGTTGGGAGCACTAGATTCTTGGAATTATGTTTATTAAGGTTCAGGGAGTGTCATTGTGGTCAGATGATGAATTATGCGGTGCATGGTGCTAATTCAGCAAAGGTATGCAGTCATGTTTCTGGTATATCATGTGGTAGTTGATACGGTGGTTATATATTGGGACAAGGCCTGGAAGAGAAATTTCAGGTGTTTGAACTGGATTCTGAGCTTATTACATGGTAAAAGAAGAAATCTTCAGATTTGATAAATCTAATATACTCAACTAAGTTTTAGGAGAGCTGCATCATCCGGAGGTGATCCGCAACTGCAGAGTCTCCCTCGTATTGTATTATTTTATTTTAATTTCCTTGTCCCATTGTATTTCAGACAAGCTTTGTAGTAATTGTAAAATTCTTAGAAATTGCTGATGCACTTGTGAGACCGGGTTCTGGGATGTGTTTGAGATTTATTTTATAAAAATGGAAGATTAAACTGTTGTATTTACTTAGCGGATTTTATTCAGTTATCATGTATTAAAGTGAAAGGTAATGATTTCAAAAATGCTAAAACAAGAAATTTAACTTAACATCTAATGATTGGCTTGCCCGACAATGGTGTCCAGCGCCATCACGACCTTATGGATTTGGGGTCGTGACAATAGTACCAGCCCAATTCACCTTAAGCCCAATCTACACCTACCCGACCCAAACCCCCATCGAATCGTGGCTGTAGATCTTTTAGATTAACGGTCCACATTAAAACTTACCATATTAATCCTAAAGTAACCCTAAGGCCCCCTCATTCTCTCATTCCGCCGTCATTGGTTTCTCTAACCTCTCCAATTCTCTGTGGATATTCTGAGTATTCTTCGAACATTACCAACCGTTTATGCTTCCTGGCTGTTCGATTACATGGATCCTTGAGAAAATCTCATGGAGATTCAACTTATTCTTGCCTGAAACTTGTTTACTGGCCTGTCTATGGCCATTCTCGTTTGTGAGTACTGATTTCCTCCTATATAAGTTCGAATCTATGGCTTTTGACCAAGTTTCTGTCATCTACGTTGGTTTTTTTGAAAAACCCTAGTTTTACGACTACTTGAATCTGTTCAGATCTTTGTAGATCTGAAATGATTCGAGTGTTATTTTGTTCTTTCCCTCAAAAATCTTCTGTTTTGGTTAACTATTTCGATTCCATTTACTTTTTCTGAAATTAGAGGTCATATTGAGTCTCTTCAAAAGGGTTTTCTAATTTTGATTGATTTTTGTATGTATGCCTAAACCCTAACTGTTTCTGTTTGTGACATTGATTTCTTCCATTTTTCACTTTATTATGTTTAATTGTGTGAACCGGTTACATTGATTGATTCTATTTAGGTTTTGAACGTTTCTTTCATGTTAAAATCAGTATTTTCTGGGATTCTTGCCTATTTCCTTATTTGTGACTTTTATTAGTAATACTTGCTATATTTGGATGATCAATCTGACCTAAGGGGCTTGGTTGAATACTATATGGTATAGGACTGATGTACTTCCTTATTTAAGCCCTAATTTTGTACCATTAATTGACTCACATATCCTAAGGGGTCTTTCTCAGATCTTCCGTATGATTGATTGATTAAATCCCCCAATTAACTGGTTGATTTATTATCGTTATCTTGTTTATGAATTCTTAATTTATTTTTGCTTTATTTGTTTACCTTACTAAGTGTTATATATACTCTCATTACTGATTCTTCAACACACACGAACAACAGTTCAAACATACACACACAAAAAACTTCACTCGCATCTCTCTCTCTCTACTACTTGTGTTCATTGCTTGTCTAGCTGGCTGAAAGCCAAGGCTAGACTATTGAATCTTGCCTACTTTACCTTTTGTTTTGCTTTCCTTAACTAGTATGTTTCTATTCCTAATGTCGTTCATTATAATATGAAGTTAAAATATGTGTGCTCTCTGTTGTTGTACTTCTGTTAAACCCATGTCTCGTATGTACTCATTAACCACTATGTATTTAGCTTCTATGTTTTCCTGTTACTTCCTTAATCAACATGTTTACTCCTGTTTAAGTTTCACCCTTCATGTTTATTTCTTTAATCATCATGTTTACTCTTGTTTAGGTTTCACTCTAATCAACATGTTTACTTCTGTGTTCAAATTCAGTCTTTCTTGTTTATTACTACTTCTGTGTTTAAGGTTCAATCTTCCCTGTCTATTGCCTTAAGCCAGCATGCCTACTTTGGCGTCTCAGAATCCTATTTTTCTGTCTAATTGACTTCAATTGGTATGATCAATTCTATGTAATTAAAACCCTGTCCTCTCTGTGAATTGATTAGCATGATTGCTCTTAAATTTAAGCTTTTATGTTTCCCTGCCTATTGCTTGAGTGAGTATGCTTACTTCCATAGTTATGTATGACTGATGAACTTAGGTGTTCCCTGTTTAAGACTGTAACTCAGCATGTCCTTGTAAATATTATACCCCTGCCTGCCCTATGCTTCTACTGACTAGCATGCTTCCCTAACACCCTGTTTCTATGCGTTCTTGATTCAGGATTCTTGTGTTCCCAAACTTTGTTCCGTGTTAGTATAATTATTTGTCCTCAACATGCTATATTCTCTCCTAAGTTTGACTAATGAACTGAGGTGAGTCTGGGCAATATGGAGTTTTGTGTGAAACCTTGTGACTATATTTCCTACTTGTTGTTGTTTGTTGAACCTTTTCTAGAATATTTCTAAGCTGTTTTCAATCCTAATATGTTTTAAATTCTAATCCATTTCCACTCCAATACTATTTTCACTTCTAAATTGTCTTCACTTCTGGTATGTTTTTCTTAAAATTATTCCTACTCTTTCAAGCACTCCCACTCCTACGCTTAGAATACATATGATCCTGCCCCTCCAGTGTGTATATTTCCTAGGAACCCATGTGATTCCTCCGAACTCTAGCACACTGGGGCTGGCCCTTCCACACTGCACAAAAATGACTTCTCTTTAAAAGGGTCCTTGTGTGAGCATTGCCCGGGATCCCTGAGGCCCTTGGGAACTTTGCACACCAGGATAGTCTTTATTGGGCACTATGAGATATGGTACTTTGGACTGTTTGAATGCCTGCTTTGCCAAGTTCACTTTGGGCCTATCTAGGCTCCCTATAGTATAACATTACTTATTTCTGTATTTAATTTATGGTCTGTAATAATAATTACTGTAAACAGATATTGGGGATATTAGTAAACAAGGGGAGAGATTTTCATATAGTTTTTGTGGGGCAATTGGGTAGAAATCATGCTCTTAGGATTACTATGACCATTTTCTTGCATTAAGAATCATGCTCTTAGGATCATTTGTGCACTACAAAACATGTTCATAGGAATCATACCATTTGTTCAAAAACTTCTGCTTTCTAAACTTCTGCATACATCATGTCTGCTTATGAATCCTGTCACTAGGGTGCTATTAACCATCTCTAAAAATCCTAATCATTCTCTTATGTGCATTAGAAACCATGCTTTAGACTTTTATTGCACTCACCTAAATACCGTGCATATATCTCATAAAATCAGTAGCAACCGTGTCTATAAGAGTAAGTTTAAAAGCAATCCCAATATCTAGATAACATGTTTATAGAGATGAATATATAAAATCTGTTCTGTAATGGTCAGCACCTAGACAACATGCCTATAGGACATAATGAACGAACTGCCTGTTTAAAACCGTTTATTAGTCTATTCATTACCTTGATTTACAATTAGATATCCCGTTTATAGGACATCTTAGATCCACACCTAGGCAAGCCTGTAGGATAATCAAACTATTGCAAAATGGTAAAACTATGTTTTGGTTAATTACTTGTATACTTCCCAGATTCAGCAACCCCTAAAATCAGTAAGCAAACTGATTAGGTCTCCACTGCTTTGCTTTAACAAGATACTGCATATATTCTATTTGTCATGCTCACCTAAATATCCTGCTTTAGGACTCTTAAAGTATCTGAAATACTGTTGTTTGGGACGTGCAATTGACTGCTTATTTGTGGAGGTAAATGTGAGCCCCCTTAATTGTTCCTTTACATTACAATCCTACTTCTTTAAAATTGTCGCTTAGATTTTATCCTTTTAAGAACTTTAGGAGAGTCTAGAACTGCCTTAATTAGAGGTCCTAAACACCTCCAATGCCATAAGAAAGGGACGGGTAATGCACGTATAGACTATGTTTAATTAGATACGCTTACATAACCACTGGGGGGGGGGTAATTGGGTAGTAAGGGATATGATTACCTATGCACTAATGCCATGTGTAACCCCTCTAATTAAGGAAGGTTTACAGGGTATTGCACAGAAGTGATCCTATAGGCTAATAAACGTACACATTTATTCCCATTTTTTTGTAATCCATATGTGTGCTTAAACTGCTTTACATGCTTAATGACTAATTCACCAAAAGTGAGTTTGACCGGGACCCACCATTGTGGACCTCGAGTGGTGCCTAGCACCTTCCCCTCAAGGTAATTTCAAGCCCTTACCCAATCTCTGGTAATGTAAACCGGTTTCATGAGTTGCATGTATTAGGTGCCCTAACGAACCTTAAATCTGTTAGGTGGCAACTCTTCAATTTCCATACCCCTTTCCCAAAAGGAAATGAGTTGTCCCAAAGCATGTCGAGACCCGGACTCCGTGAAAGGAGAAAAATGGGGCGCGACAACATGGCGACTCTGCTGGGGAGTTTTTCCTTTTACCATAGCAAAGTTGCTTTTTGTAAATTAGTCTTAAGCATGCTTCTTTTCTGTTAATACATGTGCACCCTTTACCTTTCCCCTTATTGAATTTAATTGCCCGTTTTGAGCACTTATGATTTCCTTTACTACAGAAACTAATTTATTTCTTTGTTTTCCTTTCTTAAACGTCTTTTGATTATTAAATACTACATTTATTATTTTCCTAACATGCAAATACGTGACAACATGCTATTTACTGCTACATAAATCATGCTCAACATCATATTCACTCGTGCGTAATCAATCCTATAGCAACGCTTCATGAGTGGTTGCGCTCTTCTTATATATCACCATTTAAATTCAGAAATGCTTATTTGCGGTAAAACTAGTCGGTCAACGGTGCAATCGACAGTTCCGTGCCATTCCCCCTCAAGTTTTCCACTTGAAGGTACCAGTCTAGATCCCCATAGCATCCTTACTCTAACTATAACTGTACATGCATCATGGTCAAACCTAGACGGGTTAACATGTTGTCCACATAATAACCCTTTAAGACAAACCTTATCCAAAAGTCCACCAGGGTTTCCATAATCCCAATGGACACAACCACGTTTTGTGCATTAAATGTTGAGAACTAAACGCCAATATGCTAATTATGGATATATAAATAGTCGAATCTGGAGGGGGAAAGGGACTAACCTTGTTTGTTTTGCTGAAATTGAGGCACAAGGTCCCCAGGTTCGACATGGTCCGTAGTATACCACCACTGCTACTAGATTTGGTGGGAAGATCTTTCCTCAAATAAAAAAACATGTGAAGAAGGTCTTGGGAAATTTTCCTTCTCTATTAGACATCTAACCAAATAACATGTTGATAGAAGCTGCAACCATGTTTTGGGATCGTGAAATATTAGTGTTTCACTTCGGGTATATAGAAATGACCCCGCTCCTAGAAGAAATCAGGGGATTTGTTGGGCTACCTTGGGAAAACCCTGGCCTATTGGTACCGGAAAACCACACTGGTAGGGGATTTCTTAAAATGATGTGTCTGAAAAAGAACACCGATTTGGAGTGCCTAAAGAAATCTTATATACCATTTGACTACTTGTATGAGAGATACAGTCATAGCAAATCCTATCGTATTTTCCATGATGATTTTTTGAATCACTTCCTTAGGTCATATTCATCGCAGAGTTTTCGTGTTCATTGTTTGCTTCTTGGGTATGGTAGTGTTCCCAACGAAAGAGGAAATAATCCACACTAGACTGGCTATGGTCACCAAGGCTCTAATGGAAGGAATCGAGGGACAGACATACACCATAGTCCCTATGATTATAGCTGATATCAACCGGGTCTTGGTCCACTTCCAGAAAGGGTCCAAACATTTCGAGGGCTGTAATTTGCTGCTGTAGTTGTGGTTAATGGAGCATCTCCAAAATGGTCAATATCGCCAGGAGTTTCCACCAAGGGCATGGAATGACCATATTGCCTTCCATCACCCTAAACGGATGACATATATTCCGGACAATTTTCTCAACCAGAGAGTGCTAAGGAATGGGTGGAGTTCTTTGACAAGTTTACTGAGGATCAGGTTTAGTAGATGTTTGAATGGTTCTCAACTGACGAGTTCATCATCAGGTCAAGGGATGCTCCTCACTTAGTGTTGATCGGGTTAAGGGGAATATAGCCTTATGTTCCTATCAGGTTTATGAGGCAGGCAGGCAGGAAGCAGATCACACCGCGGTTCGCGAAGATAAGTGATTTTCGGGGAGATTTTTAGGATGACGACTTCCCTTAAAAGTGTCAAGCACAGCATATGTGGCCCTCCAAGGCCGAACATCAGGAGATAAACGAGACAAATAAGATATTAATAAAGGAATTGAAGGAAATGGCTAGCACCTCCAATGAAAGGGTAGATATCTGGAGCAGGGCTTGATGGAGCTGGGAGAAAAGACAAGGAAAAGAATCACCGACTGCCAGAATGCTGAAGGAGGCGAGGGAGGACATCTAGAAAGAGTATACCTGTTGTTGGGCATGCGCGGACTGGGGGACTTGATTGACGGTGTCAGAAAAATTAAGCATGGGGAAGGTCCTTCTGGGACCAAGTAAATTAGATTTATTTTCTCCTCCAAATGTAATAAGGCCAAGTGCCAGTACTGACTTATCTTATATTGTAGGGCGTTTTGGGATTCGTCTGTTTTTTATATTAATGAAATGAGGCATTTATTGGCATATAAGTTCTCCAAAACAACTTTTCGCTAATCCTACCTCGGGCATAAAGAGGCTCCCAAAATAGGATGCGAATTTACATTCCGCAATATGAGTTTAAATATTGCAAATATTCTTTTCTGAACTCTTACTGGATTGGCTACCTTTTATTTTTCTTTCGTTCTTTTGATTATTCCCATTCCCCAAAGGTTGGTTCATGCATATCGGCATCATCACCTTATCATACTAGATCCAGGGGCCCTCCACCTTCTCCTCCTCCATGACCACCAAAAGACAAAGGGAAAGAAAATATGGATGATTTGAACGGCACCATAAAAGACAACAACACATATGTTGAACATGAAGAAGCTTCTGATGGACGAGGTACTCAGGCCCCAAATGATGTGGTATCATGACTTGAGCGGAATATACTAGAACTCCAGGGTGAGCTCGATCAGGTCCGGAGCTTAGAAAATCTATCCCTCAAACTCAATATCCTAGATGTCAACCATTCAAACACTCATAACCCCGCACCACCGCAAAACACACACAACAAGCACCTACAAAATCCTCCCGCAACTCACCATTACACAACCTCACCGAAAAATCAAACTATCCCTCCACAATATCATCAAAACACCTCTCATACTCCACAAAATACCCCAAAAATCATTCCCAAACCCCAGAACTCCACAAATGTTCACCATTATACCCAAACTACTGGTCACCAAAACAACCCTATATACGTGGAAACCATACCTCACTCCACTCAGCCCGTATCCTATACACCAGAATCCATTGAGAAGGAACTGCTCATTAAGAACCTGGTTGAATAGCACAAGAAGTTGACAAGTCGGGTTCAAGGCGTCAAATGAGGCAAAGGGATAGAAGGTCTGAACTATGAAGACCTATGCATACAACCAGATGTAGAGCTACCGGAGAGTTACGAACCTCCCAACTTCGAAACATTTGACAGAACAGGTGATCCCAGGGTTCATCTAAGGACTTATTGTGACAAGCGTGTAAGGGTCGTAAAGGATGAGAGGATCCGAATGAAGATTTTCATGAGGAGACTTACAGGAGATTCTTTCTTCTGGTACATCAGCCACGATCTTAAGAAGTGGGCCAACTGGGTGAGTATGGTGTCTGACTTCATGAACAGATTCAGGTTTAACACAGAGAATGCGCCGGATGTATTCTACAATCAGAACTTAAAGAAGAAGCCCACTGAGACCTTCCGCGAGTATGCCACTTGTTAGAGCTCAAAAGCAGTCAAAGTCACGCCCACATTAGATGGGGAACAAATAAATAAGTTCTTCATCAGAGCACAGGATCCGCAGTACTATGAAAGATTGATGGTTATTGAAAACCATAAGTTCTCCAATATCATCAAACTCGGAGGAAAGATTGAAGAGGGCATTAAAAGCGGTATGGTCACAAACTTTGAGGCATTGCAGGACACAAATAAAGCATTGCAGTCAGGGGGTATATCAAATAAAAATATAGAACAGTAATGGTCGCCCAAGGACCCAAAACTCCACTTCTATATCAAACCTTCCAACTTACATACCAAGCGCCTCCGCCCACATATCAACCATCACCTCTCAGATATTCCCAACCAGCCCCTTCTTATCATGCATATAATTCCCAACCCTCTCACTTTCAGTCACCTACAACTAGTACAAACTACCTAAGACCTTGGGTAACTTTCACCACAAACCACCTAAATAATACGGTGCCATTGCTGAACCCATTGACCAGCTGTATGAAAGGCTGAAAGCTGCTAGTTACGTCACTCTTATCACTGATATGACCGTGGAGAATTCATCCCAATGGGTCAACCCAAATAAGACCTATGCATATTATTCTGGCATGAGAAGACACACGATTGGCGAGTGCCAAAAACTGAAGGAGAAGATCCAGACCTTTATTGATAATAAGGTCATTCAGGCCAAATAAGCTCCACCCAACATCCGCAACAACCCCCTCCCAGATGATGGGGGTGAAGGTATCAATGTGATAGAGACTGATAAGAAATAGGATCCCGATGGATCAATTCGACTTATCAAAGGGTGACAATCCTAAGAAACCCGCAGTCACGCTCAATCCTATTATAGTACAAATATAGCCGCCAATGGAGGTTGAGGTGGCTGCATCAGTTACATTTGAAGTTGAGATAGCACCCCATGCAGTTGCACCTGTTCCATTCAAAGTGGAAGTAGCCACACCTTTCATAGTGACAGTGTCAACCACACCGCCTTTCGACACCAAGGCTGTACCCTGGGATTATGTGGCCGAAGCTAGAAGAAAAGGAAAGACCAAAATAGAAGAATCCGGCGCTGCACAAGGAATAGCCATAATAGGAAGAGTCTATACACCATAGAATTTGGAAGAATCCCGTAAGCAGGCCTCTAACAGACCACCCGTTATTGAAATAGGCCCGGATGACCTTTGGAGGAAAGTGCAACCAAGGGAGTATTCAGTCACCGATCATTTGAACAAGACTCCTGCTCAGATATCTATCATGTCACTGCTATGGAATTCATAAATGCACATGAATGCTCTATTAAAGGTGTTAAGTGAGGCATACGTACCTAACAACATTACTGGTGGAGAAATGGCCAATATGGTGGGAAAGGTGCTGAAAAGTCACAAAATCACCTTCCACGAGGACGAGCTGCCACCCGAGAGTTTGAACCATAACAGGGCACTGCACATTACTGTGCAATGTGAGGACAATTTCATTGCCAGAGTTCTGATAGATGGGGGATCCAATCACAATATTTTCCCATTGAAAACACTGAAGAGGTTGGGAAAAGGCTTGTATGAAATACGAGAAAGGACTATGAATGTGAAGGCATTTGACAGGTCTCAGAGAGCTACCATTAGAGAAATAAATCTTTGCCTACAGATGGGGCCTACATGGTTTGATGTCGAGTTTCATGTGCTTGATATATCTACATCATACAATATGTTGTTGGGATGACCCTGGATACATGCGGCTGGGGTTGTAGTGTCAACTTTGCATAAGGGAGTGGAGTTCGAGTAGAACCACAAAGAAGTGATTATCCATAGATACGAGAGCAACCCTATTTACACCCGTCAGATAATCTCGGTGGTTGAAAATAGAATAAAGCTACGTGGAGAGAATTATCATCATATCGAGAGGGTCAACGCGATCGAGAAAGTTAACTGCTGGAGTAGCATGATAGAAAGTATACTAGCATGGAGAGGATATGAACCCGGCAAGAGTCTTGGCAAAAATCTTCACGGTGTCTTAAAGCCAATAAAGCTAAAGCACAATGCTACCACTTTTTGACTAGGATATCAATACACCTTTCAAAAGTATCAATAATGGCCACCACCATGGCGTGGTCCTTAGTATCCACTTGAGCAGCCTGTAGCGCACCTGAGTCAGACTTTCCAGCAAACCGACATCATATGGTGATCAGAGGAGGAAGAATCATTGGCCGCCTTGAGGAACCTATTCCTGGAAGATGATGACATGGATTGGTGTGTAATTTTTGAGAAGGAGGAAGAGGAACGCCCTACCATCAGAGGTGTGGAAAGAGGATCATTCCTCAAGAATTGGATTGTCAGACCATCCAGGGCCCGAAGAATTCCGGGGTAGCAAGGCTGAACAACATAATTTTATTTTTCTGAATGATGATTTCCCTTTTTGCATTTTGTTTAAAATAATATTTCCAATATTCCAAAATTCTGTTTTAATTATTGAAAACCGTATTTGTTTGACACTTTCAATGAATTAATGATTACCATTACCACTTCTCTCTCATATCTTTATCTATACAGAATTAATGTTTCCTATCCCGATGAACCGACAACTATGACATGTAATGAGGAAAAACAAAAAAAGGATAGTGATTCAGTAGAAGAGACTGTCATACCTGGGAAATTGTTAAAGAAGTGGAGGACTTTGAGAACACGCCTAATTCGAAACTGTACGAGACTGAAATAATCAACTTAGGAGATTTTGAAACTCTCAAGGAGACCTGCATCAACATTCACTTGTCGCCGTCAGAAAAAGAGGAGTACACATAGTTGTTGAAAGAGTATAAGGACATCTTCGCATGGTCGTACGATGACATGACCAGATTAAGTACATCTATTGTGGCCCACAAGTTGCCCACAAACACAATGTGTCCACCAGTGAAGCAGAAACTCAGGAAATTAAAGCCTGATATGTGTCTGAAAATCAAAGAGGAAGTTATTAAGCTAATTAAGGCCAAGATCCTCATGGTAGTGGAATACCCAACCTATTTAGCCAACATCGTGCCAGTGCCAAAGAAGGCTGGGGATGTTTGAATCTGTGTCGATTATCGAGATCTCAACAGAGCCAACCCAAAGGATGATTTTCCACTTCAAAACATACACATCTTAATCGTCAGTTGTGCCAGACATGAAGTCCATTCCTTTGTATATTGTCTCGCCGATTACCATAAGATTTGGATGGACGAGGAGTACACTAAGAAAGAAGCTTTCATTACACCCTAGGGGTGTACTATTAGAAAATGATATCGTTCAGCCTAAAGAACGCTGGGGCCACCTACACGAGGTCCATGACTACTATCTTTCATGACATGATAAATAAAGAGATTGAGGTATATGTGGAAGATGTCATCATTAAATCCAAGAAGGCCACAGATCATATAACAGACATGAGGAAATTCTTCGATAGACTGCGGAAGTACAACCTGAAGTTAAACCCTGCAAAATGTGCATTCGGGGTTCCTGCCGGAAAGTTATTGGGATTCATCGTCAACCGCCGAGGGATAGAATTGGATCTGTCAAAAGTCAAAGCCATTCAAGAGCTACCACCACCAAAGATTAAGAAGGATGTAATGAGTTTTCGGGGAAGGCTAAACTACATCATCCGATTCATTGCCCAATCCACAGTTATATATGAACAAATTTTCAAGATATTGAAGAAGGATGCTACAACTAGTTATACCAAAGATTGTCAAAAGTCTTTAGACAAGATCAATGAGTACTTATCAACACCACCAGTCTTGGTCCCGCCAGAGCCAGGTTGATCATTGCTACTCCACCTTGCAATACTCGATGGAGCTTTCGGCTGCGTTCTAGAGAAGTACAATGAGACAGGGAGAAAAGAATAGGCCATCTACTACCTGAGTAAGAAGTTTACCCCCCATGAGGCACGGTACTTTTTGCTGGAACGTACCTGCTGCGCTTTAACCTGGATAGCTCAAGCATTCAAGAATTCCAAGATATTACCATATCTGCACCATAAGCACAAATTGAGAAAGATAGAGTTTCGACATGTTCCCAGAATTCAGAATGAGTTTGCCCATGCATTGGGCCATTTTGTCATCAATGATACAACATCCAGACAAGAACTTCATTGATCATATCCCAATAAGGATCCATAGTCAGCCGGCATATTGTGCTCATGTTGAAGAAGAAACATATGGCAAGCCTTAGTTCCATGACATCAAAAAGGATTTGACAAAATGAGAATACCCGGAGCATGCAAACCATACTCAGAAACTCATGTTGTCTAACAATTTCTTCCGTAGTGCAGGAAAGTTATATAGAAGAACTCCTGATTTGAGATTATTGAGGTGTGTCGACATGAAAGAAGCTTTTAAGTTTCTAGAAGAGATACATGTCGAAACCTGCGGCCTGCATATGAATGGCTTTGTCTTGGCCAAGAAGATACTCAGGGCCGGCTATTTCTCGATGGCCATGGAGACAGATTGATTCCGATATGTTCAAAATGCTACCAATGTCAAGTGCATGCAGATATGATAAAAGTGCCACTGAATGAGCTCAATGCAACAAACTCACCTTGGCCATTTTCCACTTGGGGAATGGATGTCATTGGTCCAATCGAGCCCACAGGCTTAAATGGGCATCAGTTCATCTTGGTAGCTATTAATTACTTCACCAAATGGGTCGAAGCAGCATCTTACAAAGTAGTGACTAAGAAGGTTGTGGCAGATTTTGTCTGCGACCAGATCTTTTGTCGGTTCGGAGTTCCAGAATCCTTCATCACTGACAATTCCGCCAACTTAATAGTGATATGATGAAAGGAACGTGCGAGACTTTCAAAATCAAGCACAATAATTCCACAACATACAAACCTCAAAGGAATGGAGCCGTAGAAGCCGCCAACAAAAATATCATGAAGATACCGAGGAAGATGGTAGAAAATAACAAACAGTGGAACGAGAAACTACCATTCGCCTTACTGGGATACCGTACCACAATCCTCACATCAACCGAGGCAACACCCTATTTGCTGGTTTATGGTACTGGAGTTGTTATTGCCGCCGAAGTAGAGATTCCTTCCTTGAGGATCATACAAGAAGCTGAGCTCAGCGACGCATAATGGATAAAGAGCCGCTATGAGCAGCTAGCCCTCATAGACGAAAAAAGATGTATATGGCATGTCACAGACAACATTATCAGAACAGGATGTCTAGAGCCTTCAATAAAAGAGTCAAGCCGAGATAGTTCACATCGAGGTAGCTGGTATTGAAGAAGATATTTCCATATCAGGATGAAGCCGAAGGGAAATTCTCTCCCAACTGGAATGGTCCTTACATGGTTCACAGAGTATTGACAGGGAGAGCCCTCATACTCGCAAAAATGGACAGAGAAGTATGGCCAAAACCAATCAATTCAGATGCAGTCAAGCGATATTATGTGTTACTATTTATGTTTTCTATATATAATGTAATTGAACTACGCTCGACCTGATTCCCGTTTAAGAGAGGATACATAGGCAGCCCTGTGGTTTAGGTCAAATTCAACAAATAATTTATTTTCCCCACTATCAAGAATTGGGGCAGAATTTTGAGGAGGACCATCGAAATTCCGAAGCAAGTTCACCCGATCACAGCATATACAACAGTCAGAAATGTTTGTCCGTCTAAATGGGGCAGAATTTTGGGTGGACCCTCAAAATTCTACTACAGGAGAAGTCACAATGTCTCGGATCGTGTCACAGTCACTGCTTCATCTAACCAACTTTGTAAAAAACATATTTTTACTATGACTTTGAAAACTACACATGCTTTCTTTTGAAGAACTCTGTTTAGCAAATTCTACCCCCAATGATTCGAATTGGATCGTCAGACCGAGCAAAGCTAGTCAAGAAAGGCGACAGAGGCACGAACCAACCTCGCCCTTACAGAACTCATGATTTTTCTTTGAATAAAAGAACAAGGAATATGCATGTAACAACACAACCGGTCACTTTGTGTTATAGAACCCCGTGTCCCTAAATGAGACTTTCCCTATTGGCTTTTACTGATTTACAACTTGCATGGACGGGTGGTTCGAGGTTTGGGGGAGTTTGGGGTGGTATAGGAACACTTAGTTCCTTAAGGTTGGTCATAAAGGTCATGTTTGACTTCGGTCAACATTTTTAGCAAACGACCTAGGGATCAAGATTTGAAGGTTCTGGTAGGTTTGTATGATGATACCAGACTTGGACGTATGTCTGTAACGGGTTTTGGATGACCCGGGAGCGTTTCGACGCAAAATAGTGAATATGATTCCTTAAGTTCAAAAATTGAGGTTTAGAACATGATTTTGTTTTATCGAGGTCCGAATGGGATTTCGAGATAGGGAATAGTTCCGTTATGTCATTTATGATTTGCTCGTAAAATTTGGTGTCATTCCGAGTAGTGTAGGTGTGTTTCGGCATGTTGAAAGTGATTTCAAGAACTTGAAGTTCAAAGTTTTATTCAACTTGGTTTTGGGGTATGATTTTAAGATTCGCATTGTTCAGATGTTTTTAAGGATCAAGCAAGCCCGTATTATGATTTAGAACTTGTTGGTATATTTAGACGGGGCCTCGGGTTGGCCTGGATGCCATTCGTGCATCGCGTGAGGCAAACCAAGCTCTAAAAGAGCTGCTAGTGCATCAGATCTGGTGCGACCGCACCTGCGAAGGACTAGTCGCAGGTGAGGCCTTAGAGGGGCTGCCGAATTTCTGAAGGAGCGGGCCTTTTCCTGCAGAAGAGAAACCGCAGGTGCGGGCTCCGTTCCGTAGGTGCGACACCTGGCCTTCTCCTCCTCTTCCGTAGGTGCGGGCACTAGCTCGCAGATGCGAGACCACATGTGCGGTCCTGGAGCCGCAGGTGCGAAAGTCCTGGAGGCAGTGAAGTTGTTTTAAGTGCTGGAATTAGACATTTTAGGCCATTTTCTTTCATCTTGGGCGATTTGGGGATCTTGCAAAGGAGAGATTCGACCTAGAAATTGTAAGGTAAGTAATTCCTATCACAAAGTGAGTTTAATACTTGAATTTTTGGGTGGATTTTAAGACATTAAATTAGTAGAAATTATGGGTTTAGAGTTTTGATAAAAATGAGAATTTACCAAGGAATTAGTTATGGAATCATGCAAAAACTATATAATATTGATCCTTAGGTTATTGATGATTGTTTTCCTTGAAAATTTACAGAATCCGAGCATGTGGGCCCCAGGGTGTATTTTGGGATTTTACAAATTAGGATGAAATAATCATTTAAATAAGGGAATTGTGGACTTCTGAGCGTATATTGATTTATTTATGTGATGTTTGGCTAGTTTCGAGTCCTTGGGCGACGAATTTGGTGTTCCGGGCGCGTTCTTGACCCAGAAAGTAGGCTTGGCACGAGGTAAGTCTCCTCTCTAGCCTTGTAAGAGGGAATTGTCCCCATAGGTGAATTTAACAAATTATATGCTATTATTTGTGGGGTCTACGCACACACGAGGTGGCGAGAGTCCGTGTGTAGCTACTACTATGTTATGTCAGGTAGTTTAGGATTCACAAGAATGCTTTATGTGCCGTATTTATAATCTTAACGATAATTTAAGTTGCAAAATATCATTGAAGTATTAAGGGAACATCTAAAAGGTTACATCTCACAATTTTGATTATTGGTCCTTCCTTGTAAGAATATTCTCTACTAATTTCCTGATTTTTTTTCTGTAAGTTATGTGTATATATACGGGCACTCGCGTCGCATGTATGATTCGCAAGTGGGTAGCCCTACCATTATGTTGACCATGTCACATGTTCGATTCGTGAGAGGTATAATAGATGCATCGATTGTTCGAGCTGTCCGACCCTTCGGCAATACGCATTTATTATTGTGTCGTATCGACCGTACGTTCATGGAATGTTATGTGTTTGTTAACTGTTTAGTGTTTCTGTGGTTATTTTTCCTGTTGAATATCCTAGAAGAATGAAATTTGTAATTTATACGGTAGAGGACTTGACACGTAAAGGTAATTGAAAGGAAATTTGATGCTCTTGTCTTCATCATGTATTTATAAACATTCTTCCTTAGAGTGATATTTAAAACATATTATTTTGGCCGTAGTAAGTGTTACGTCGACCTCTTGTCACTACTTCTTCGATATTAGGAGGTATACCTACTGGGTGCATATTGTTTATGTACTCATGCTACGCTCTGTACTTAATTGTACAGGATCTGAGGCAGGTGCATCTGGGTATTAGTCTAGAGCTCGTTCCTGATTTATACCTGGTCGAGGCTTCATGGTGAGCTGCTTCTTCTGACGACTTCCAGCAGCACTTTGGAGCTTTTCTTTTTGCTAATTCTGTCTATATTTTTCTCAGACAGTAGGACAAACTTTTATTCCTTTCGATATTACTCTACTAGATGCCTATAGATTTGTGACACTAGTTTGGCACATACATTAATAGACATTCTTTTGCGATGCATTTTTTAAATTATGACACCTTTTGGTTATTAAGCTTAAGATTTCCTAAGTTATATGTTATTAGCCAATTTCATAAATTTACTCTAATTAAGTGTTCGAAAATGTTTTGGAAAAATAAATGAAACTACCAGTAGATAAATGTTGGCTTGCCTGACAACGGTGTTGGGCGCCATCGCGACCTGGGTTAGTATTTGGGTCATGACAACATGGTATCAGAACTCAAGGTTCACGCAGGTCTCACGAGTTACAGGCAAACCCAATAGAGTCTTGTAGATTGGTACAGAGACATCTGTATTTATCTTTCGGAGGCTATAGGGTGTTCGAAAATCTCTCTTTATTCATCTTCTATCGTGAAGTTGATAGTATGCTAATCTCACTCTTCCATTATCCCACAGATAGTGAGTACCTACACAACCGATATTCTAGACCCAGGAGAGGCGGTACCCCCGCCGTCGGAGGCCGTGGAAGAGGTTGGGAGAGGGCACCGGCCCGAGGTAGGGGACGAGGGCATCCCAGAGCTGCCCTAGTTGCACCACCAGTGGATCCAATAGAGGATCCTACCACTGAGGAGCAGGGCGAGGTGCCCACAACAGATCCTTCCCTGTTGGACTTCATGACGGCGCCGGGATTTCAGGAGGTTATGGTTCGTACGAGGCGATTCATTAGTACTATGACTCAGGCTGGTTTATTTCCAGCGGACCCGGCCACATCCCAGGCATGAGCGGGAGCACAGAACCCTATTGCCTAGGCCGTAGGACATGAAACTGCAGTTTATCTGACCCTGGGTACACTGCCCACCGGAGGGGTTGAGCCAGTAGCAGCAGTAGCACCTGATCCTAGACCAGCTGCGGATGGCGATCCGCAGAAGCTATTAGACAGATGGACAAGACTCCACCCTCTAGTCTTCGGAGGTGAGCATCATGAGGATGCTCATGATTTTATTGACTGGTGAAGGGACAGACTACACAACATGAGGATACTGGAGTCCCATGGGGTAGACTGCACCACTTTCAAGCTAGAGAGGAGGGCACGTAGTTAGTGATAGTCTTATGTTCTTAGTAGACCGACAGATTCTCCTCCTATCACTTGGGAGTAGTTCACTCAGCTATCCTAGACAGGTATATTCCACCCTCTGAGAGGGAAGAGCTGCGGTATCAGTTTGAGTAGCTAGAGCAGGGTCAGATGTCAGTGGCCGACTATGAGGCTAGGTTTTCTGAGCTGTTTCTTCATGCACTTATGATACTTCCTACTGACGCAGAGAGAGTGTAGAGATATGTAGCTGGATTGCACTCAGGTATTAGGGCTAACATGGCCCGGGAGGTGGAGAGTCCCTTATCAGTTTGTAGTAGAGATTTCTCGCAGGATTGAGGGCTATCGATCGAGGAGCAGAGAGCAGGGACAACAGGATAAGAGAGCTTGATTTTCTGGGAATTTAAGAGGTGCTCCAGCTAGGGGCAGAGGTCAGTTCGGCACGGGCCAACCTAGTAGGCCTCCATATTCAGCACCCCTACCACCTCCCCGAGGTGCTCCGACGAGGCCTTATTTCATTTCTATGCCAGAGAGTTCTTATCGCCTTCCAGCCATTCAAGGTTCCTCCGGCAGGTATTCTGGTCATCAGGGGTCTCCCAACCCTTATTTCTGTGCTATGCCACCGAGTTCATACTATCCTCCATCTATTCAGGGTTCTTCATGGAAGTAGGCTGTGGTGACGAGAGGTTGTTACGAGTGTGAGGATCCAGACAATATTAAGAGGACTTGTCCCAGGCTTCGGGGCAAGGCCGTGCAGAAGAGTCGTCAGCCTATGGTTTTAGCACCGATGGTTCAGTCACCCAGAGGTGGAGGACATGCTGGTAGAGGTTGTCCTAGAGGTGGAGGCCAGGTAGGGGGAGCCCAGCCAGCTCTTATCCATTAAGGAGGAGGTCAGTCATCCGGCGCTCCAGCCAGATTCTATGCTTTCCCGGCCAGACCAGATGCGGTGGCCTCAGATGCCGTGATCACATGTATTATTTTAGTATGCGATAGGTATGCATCGATATTATTTGATCTAGGATCCATTTATTCATATGTATCATTTCTATTGGCTCATTTCCTGGATACTCCTCGTGAGTGTTTTGGTACTCCTGTTTATGTGTCCAATCCTGTGGGTGATTCTGTGGTTGGGGACCGGATTTATCGGTCCTGTGTGGTTATATTATGCGGGTTCGAGACCAGAGAAGACCTCATATTACTTGATATGGCTGATTTTGAGGTCATCCTGGGCATGGATTGGTTATCCCCTTATCACACTGTCCTAGATTTCCATGCCAAGACGGTTACTCTTTCCATGTCTGAGTTGTCGAGATTGGAGTAGAGAGGTTCCTCAGTCGGTGCAGCCAATCGGGATGTTTCTTTCCTGAAGGCTTAGCGTATGGTCGAGAAGGGTTGTTTGTCCTATCTTTCTTACGAGCGGGATACCACCTCCTAGTCTCTGACTATTGATTCAGTGCCAGTAGTTCGAGAGTTTGCTGATGTGTTTCCTTCAGACCTTCCAGGCATGCCACCGGATCGTGACATTGATTTTTGCATTGAACTAGCTCTAGGCACCAGCCTATATCTATCCCTCCATATCGTATGGCTCCGAAGGAATTAAAGGGATTGAAAGAACCACTTGATGAGTTGTTAGCTAAGGGGTTTATCAGACCGAGTGTATCTCCTTGGGGTGCTCTAGTGTTATTTGTGAAGAAGAAGGATGGGACTATGCAGATGTGTATTGACTACTGCCAGTTGAACAAAGTCACCCTCAAGAACAAGTACCCGTTGCCGTGTATCGATGATTTGTTTGACCAGTTGCAGGGTGCTCGGGTGTTTTCCAAGATTTACTTGAGATCAGGCTACCATCATCTGATGAAAGTTTTCATCGAGAACTGGTGAAGTAGTCCAAGCCTTATCAGACCTCGAGAAAGTTCAAGGTCCTAAATCGGACCAACCGGAAAAGCAAACAACAACCACCAGTTGAACAAATTGAACCCGACATGGAATATCTAAACAACATGAACAATAATGGGGACGATGTGGTAGAACCAGTCGCTAAATAGGGGCAGAGGCTCCTTTATATGACTGGGCATAACCCACAGCTGAGAATTTTGCCACTGCGATATCAGTCCCTCAGATACAGGCCGAGTCTTTCCAGATAACAAATAATATGCTGCACTTATTGCAAAACAAGGGAATATTCTGAGGGTCATACATCGAAGACCCCCAGCAGCATTTGAAAAACTTCCTGTCAATTTGCAAAACACAGAGGCAGCCAAACGTCACCCAGGAAGCAATAAAAATGTTGTTGTTTCCATTCTCAGTAACTGGAGCTGCCCAGACTTGGCTAAACTCACTCCCCATCAATTCCATTACCACATGGGAGGAGTTAGTTAAGCAATTCGTGAACAAGTTTCATCCACCTAATAAGACTGCCCAACAAATTGATGAAATCTTCAGCTTCAGACAGAAACCAGTTGAAACATTGCAAGAGACATAAGAACGATTCAAGGGGATGCTGGTTATCTGTTCACATCATTGTATTCCAGAGTAGATGTTGGGCACCTTTTTTATATAGGTTTGGTTGATACTGTTAAACAAAATGTTGATGCTTCGGCTGGTGGAGTATTCTTGAGGAAAACGCGGAGAGAAAGTCAAATCTTACTTGATAAAATGGCACAGAATTCAGGATGGACAACAAGGAACACACCCATTACTCCTGTAGTTCACTCGGTGCCATTCGACCCATCCTATACTGTTGCAGAGAACGTGCCCACCTTAATAACACATATGAGCATACTTACTAAGAAGGTGGAGGAATCAGGACAAAAGCAGCAAGTACACATAGTAGACACTACCAATAGGGGCTTATGCACATCTTGCATTAGTCAACCACTTGGTAATCACTAGAATGCAGAATGTGATCACCCCCCTTATCCAGAAAATATGAATTATGTGTCAAATTATGAACGCCCAAAGACAAGGGGGCAGAACTGGGGTCAAATTATATAGACCGCCTCACCAACATCAGAATAGTGGAAATATGGGTGTCTTGAGACCACAAGGGAAATGCAAAACCATATCAAAGACCGCACGGGTATAACCATCAGAATCAACAACAACAATCATACTACCCCCCTCAACAACAACAAGGGGGAAGGCAAGAATATGGGTTCTCGAGGTTAGAAACTATAATGCAGCAGGTTATTGGGTCAAATGCTAAAATCAACGAAAGAGTTGATGCACATGATTCAGCTATTAAAAATATTGAAATGTAGTTGGGGCAGATTTCAAATGCAGTTAACAATCGTCCTCACGGAACTTTACATGCGGACAGTCAGGTGAATCCAAGGGACCAGGGCCCAAAACAGTTAACGGCAGTGACTCTCCGTAATGGCAAAGACCTGGACTTAGAACAAGAAAGGAGGCATGAAATTAGATAGACAAATACATTGGTGCATGTACCAATTGAAATTGATGATTCGACTCAATTGACTAAGAGCACAGGGCAACTAGCTGAAGGAGAATCTAATAATCAAGGTGAAGCTGAGAAATAACATGAGCAAATCACAGATCCAGCAGTTGAGGTGGTGGTAGAAAAGGAAAGAGAACAGGAAACAGAAAAGAAGAGAGTACCAGCTCCATTCCCTCAAAGGCTGGTAAAAAATATCAAAAGGATGAGCAATATAAGAAATTCTTGGACATGTTAAAGCAGATACAAGTAAATATCCCATTGATTGATGCATTGAATGAAATGTCTGTCTATGCTTAAATGATGAAGGACTTGATGTCCAGAAAATTTGACTTCCAAGATTTGGCTACTGTCACTCTTACCCAGACTTGTAGTGCAGTGGTGACACGTCCTATTGCTGAAAAGTTGGTTGACCCAGAGAGTTTTACAATTCCTTGTACCATTGGCAACTTCGCTTTCGCCAAAGCCCTATGTGACTTGGGAGCCAGTATTAATCTAATGTTGCTAGCCATATATAAAAGACTGGGGATTGGTAGAGTCAGGCCCACCTCCATGCTACTGCAGCTTGCTGATAGGACGGTAAAAAGACCGTCAGGTATTCTGGATGATGTGTTAGTGCAAGTGGGGAAATTTGTGTTCCCTGCTGACTTTGTGATCCTGGATTGCCGAGTAGATGAGGAAATTCCCATAATCTTAGGAAGACCATTTTTGGCCACGGGCAGAGCTCTCATCGATTGCGAGATTGGTGAGCTTAATATGAGGCTCAATGATGAAGAAGTTACGTTCAACGTGCACAAGTATATGAGGCGATCAAGTGAATTCGCCAATTTCTCTCTTATTGATGTCGTGAGCGTGATCCTGGAAGAAGATGATGTAGCCTTAACTTTTGGGGATCCTTTGGTTGCATGTTCGATGAACTTAGACGATATGAATGGTGAAGAGCTTGCAGAATGGGTATTAGCATTGGAAGGAAAAGGGATATGGTCAAGGGCTAGTGAAATTGAACCATTACACTTGGACAAGAGAGAGAGTCCACCAACTAAGCCCTCAGTTGAAGTACCACCCAAGTTAGAGCTGAAGCCTTTACCAGCGCACCTCAGGTATGCATTTAGCGGACCTAACTCCACATTACCGGTCATTATTTCATCTGGGTTGTTTGATGTTCAAGAACAATAATTGTTACAGGTGCTCTCTTAATGCAACATTTCCATTAGCTAGACGATGGCAGATATCAAAGGGATCAACCCAGCCTATTACATGCATAAAATTCTCCTGGAAGAGGGACACAGACCTTCTAGGGAACATCAGAGACGGTTAAACCCAAATATGAAAGAAGTGGTAAAGAAAGAGATTATAAAGTGGTTAGATGCGGGAATCATCTTCCCCATCTCCGACAGCAGTTGGGTTAGCCCAGTACAGTGTGTACCAAAGAAGGGTGGTATGACTGTAGTAGGGAACGATAAAAACGAGTCGATATCCACTAGAACTGTCACGGGTTGAAGAATATGCATGGATTACAGAAAGCTGAACCTTGCCACCCGCAAAGACCACTTCCCACTTCCCTTCATTGATCAGATGCTCGACCAGTTAGTAGGGAGGTCTCGCTTTTGTTTCCTTAACAGGTATTTGGGGTACAACCAAATTTCTATTGCCCCGGAGGATAGGGAAAAGACCTCCTTCACATGCCCATATGGGATATTTGCCTTCAAGAGGATGCCATTTGGCCTCTGCAATGCACCTGCAACATTCCAATGGTGCATGATGGCCATTTTCACAGACATGGTAGAGGATATTATGGAGGTCTTCATGGATGATTTCTCAATGGTGGGAAATTCGTTTGATGAATGCCTAGCAAATCTAAACCGTGTACTAAAGAGGTGTATAGAAACGAACCTAGTGCTGAATTGGGAGAAGTGCCACTTCATGGTACAAGAGGGAATCGTCTTCGGACATTTGGTCTCGAGTAAAGGTATTCAAGTGGACAAAGCTAAGGTAATAGTCATTGAAAAACTCCCTCCACCCACGTCAGTCAAAGCTATTCGTAGCTTCCCGGGACATGCCAAATTCTACCGGCGATTCATCAAGGATTTCTCTAAAATTGCCAACCCTCTCTGTAAGTTACTAGAAAAAGATAACCTATTTGTGTTTTCTGATGATTGCAGGGCAGCTTTTGAGGAGCTTAAGAAGCAGTTAGTCACTGCACCGATTATAGTTTCCCCCAACTGGGAGCAACCATTCGAACTCATGTGTGACGCAATTGACTATGTTGTAGGAGTCGTATTGGGCCAGCGAAAAGATAAGGTAATGCACCCAATTTACTACGCAAGTAGGACATTGAGTGGAGCTCATCTAAATTACACGGTAACAGAAAAAGAAATGTTGGCTGTAGTATTTGCATTTGACAAATTCAGGTCCTACCTGATCGGGTCAAAAGTGATCGTATACACTGATCATGCAACCATTAGGTACTTGGTCGAGAAAAGAGAGTCTAAGCCACGGCTAATTCGTTGGGTGTTGCTGTTGCAAGAGTTCGACTTGGAAATTTGTGACTGTAAGGGAACGGAGAACCAAGTCGCTGATCATTTATCACGCCTTGAAGGTGCTGAAAAGGCTCCTGAGTTTGAGGATATTTTGGAAACCTTTCTAGATGAGCAGCTGCTAGCCACTAATGTGGGAGAGGTGCCATGGTATACTAACATTGCTAATTACCTGGCAAGTGGCATTGACCCTTATGAGCTCTCCACTGTGCAAAATAAAAGATTTTATCGTGATAGCCATAACTACTATTGGGAAGAACCTTATTTTTTTAAAATTTGCATTGATAATATGATCCTGAGGTGCGTCCTCGAGATAGAACAATTTGCTATTTTGCAGGCTTGTCACGCAGCTCCTTATGGAGGACATTTCGGAGGAGTCTGAACAACATCTAAAGTGTTGGAGGTCGGGTTTTATTGGCCCACTGTGTTCAGAGATGCCCATCAATGGGTTAAGGGATACAATGAATGCCAAAGGATGGGAAACATATCCCGTCATCATGAGATTCCCGTGAATCCGATACAAGAGGTAGAAGTGTTCGATGTTTGGGGGATAGATTTCATGGGTCCTTTTGTCAGCTCATACGACAATAAGTATATACTTGTTTTTGTAGATTACATGTATAAATGGGTAGAAGCCACAGCATTCCCCACCAACGTTGCACGAGTGATGGTGGGGTTTTTAAAAAAAGAATATATTCACCCGCTTTGGGACCCCAAGGGCCATTATAAGTGATGGAGGCACGTATTTCTGCAATTGTGTCTTTGAAAAGTTGCTTGCTAAATATGATGTACGTCACAAAGTAGCAACCCCATATCCACCCCAAACCAGCGGGCGGGTTGAGGCCTCCAACCGAGAAATAAAGAGTGTACTAACCAAAACAGTTAACGCCACAAGAACAGATTGGGCGAAGAAACTTGATGATGCCCTATGGGCCTACAGAACCGCATTTAAAACACTAATATGTATGTCTCCATACAAGTTGGTATTTGGTAAGGCATGTCACCTGCCCGTGGAATTAGAACATTGAGCTTGGTTGGCATTGAAGCAGTTGAATCTGGATTTCGATACTACTGGAGAAAATCGAGTCACAGAATTACACGAGTTAGAAGAGTTCAGAGGACAAGCATTTGAAAGCACCAGGTTGTATAAATAAAAAATGAAGAGATTACACGATAAAAACATTGTGGACTGAGATTTCAAACCAGGAGACAAGGTATTGCTGTATAATTCAAGATTAAGATTGTTTCCGAGTAAGCTCAAGTCCCGATGGTCTGGCCCGTTTAAAGTGGTCAACGCATTTCCTTATGGTGCTGTAGAGATTACTGTGAGGATGCGTATAACATCTTCAAGGTCAATGGATAACGATTAAAAAGGTATATGGGAATGAATGAAGGCAATGTGATGGCTATTGTGCATCTAGGTGAACCTAAAATACTTAACGAACCTTAATTGGCGTTTATGCTACGTCGTGCCGCGACGTTAAATTAGGTGCTTCATAGGAGGCAACCTATTGATTTGTGGTAAGCGTCGTACCACGACATTAAATAAGGAGCTTGTTGGGAGTCAACCCAATGCGTAGTTAAATATTAGTGTAGCAAGAAGTATTTCGTGTAATTATAGGTACTAATGAGCTTGCAAGTGCATTCGGGTGATAGGAGGGGTGTTTTCTCATGACGGAAGGTGAGGACATAGCCGGGGTCAAGCAGGCCTTAATCCTAAAACGCCTAACAAAAGCCAGGAGACCCCAAGCGTTAAGCCCCAAATGCTTGGCTTACGCTAGGGGGCCTCTGTCGTTATGGGTGTAACGTCTGGCTAACGCCAAGGGTGGGCTGGCCTTAGGGGCCAAACGCCTGGCTAACGCCAGGGTGCCGGCATTTTTGATTAAAACGCTCGACTAACGCCAGGTAAGTCCCCTCTTCTTATTTCTACATCTCCCAACTCTCTCTCAAGAAAGTTTCAACCCCCTAGCACAAATCTTCACTAAAATCAAGCTTTCACTACACGGATTGTCTCTCATAATCACATCAAAATACATAAAATCTTCACTACTTTGCATCATCAACACCCCTACAGCACATATCACATGATTTGCACACATCACACGAATTGCGCAGATTAAATTACGCAAGGTACTTCATCTGCCTAAAACACATCAACCTTTGAGGTCCAACGATGCTACCCAGAAGAGCCACCGACAAGGGAAAGGACACATCTTCGGCCCCATCGAAAACCAAATCAAAACCCTCACCACCGCAAAAGAAAAGAAAAGGGGGAGATGCTACTTCTAGCATGACTGGTGAGGAAGCAGTAGCTGCTGTGGCTGCTATAAGGGGGCAACCCGTTGGCCAACGGGAATATGGTCTCAACAGTATGCTAGCACAATCCAAGAAATGGTATGCACGCTGCAAGCCTAAGCATGTCCATCATTAAGGGGCCATTAAGGAGGGGAGTCTTAGAACTAAATTCACTGCAATATGGAGGAGTATCCATGAATTGGGTCTGGGATATGTGTTCAAACACCGTGGAAACATCAACCTCAACTTAGTCCGGGAATTCTATGCAGGATTTTATCCTAATGACACGGAAGAATTGGTGCCAATTCGTGGGCATTTGGTGGATTTTTCAGCCAAGGCCATATGCGACTTTCTAGGTGCACCAAATGTTCTGGTGGAGCCGCTTGAATAATTCATTTGTCACCCTAATTATAAAGAGGTGAGGCACACACTGTGTGGGGTTGATTCCAGAGCTGATTGGATTAGGGATAGAGCCACCAATCGCCATAAGAGGTTTCCCAAGAAAAAGATGAAGGCTAAAACACATGTATGGCTTAAATTGATCAATGCACGGATATTACCATGCAACCATGATACCTTAATAAGATGAGAGAGGATTTGTGTGCTGTTGTACTTCCTCATGACGGGGTAGCGAGTAAATGTGGGTGATCTGATGCGATATCAAATGGGGTTGGTGCGCTCCAGTAATAGAATTGATCGAATCCCTTTCCCAAATTTCCTGACCCAGTTCCTGCTAAATGAAATGTAGCGGTTGAGCCCAACTTTGAGCACATTATTGATCAACAACTAATTAGGGAATCAGACATCACTGGCTTAAGACCGAAAGAAGAGTCTTCCCTGACCAGTGTTGAGCGTAATGTGCGGGACGATTGCTTCATGGCCCATATCTATGGGATGATGGATTTACAGTTGCGCATAGGAGGTCGTCCAGCATAACTAGATGAAAGGTATGAGTTGGATCAGATATACCCACTCAATGCGCACGCGCAACAAATGATAGGAGCAGGTGAGGGGTACAGGCTCCCCGATGATGAAGATATAAACACTCCTGAAGATTCTGATGCGGAGCCGCTGCGCTCTGATGGGAAGATGATGAAGAAGATGAATATGAAGAGGAATGGGGAGCGTCCGATGATGAAGACGCTTAATGACCAGGGAGTTTCTTGCGCCTTACTTTTATTTCTTGCTTTGTCTATACATGATGCACTAAGGACATTGCATGAATTAGGTGTGGGGTGCTATATATATGTGTGTGATATTGTTGTACTTTTTATGATTTCTTATTGTATTTTTTTTTTTGGTCACGGTAGTATATAATTTTCCTTTTAAGTTTTAATAGTTGTTTTCCTGCATTCTTTTTATTTTAGGTGAAATATAAAATTAAAAAAAACAAATATTAATCTAATTAATTACAAATATGTGGACTCTTCCCAACGATGGACTTCCTAGACAGTTTTCTTGAGGGTAGTGAGTCTAAAGGAAAACACCAAAAATATTTTTGTTTTAGGTAGTGTAGTAATTCCCCCTTGGTTTTTCTTTGGACCACGGTTCTTTTCCAAGGGTTTTTAGTTGAACCGGGTGTAGGTAGTTTTTATTTTTATTTTTAGGAGTAGTAACCATATGGTTGAGGGCTTAATAGTAGCAATATCTCGAAACATGCTAATGCCTTGAGAATAGTCAGTATTATGGTTGTGACGCTTAGGCTCAATTTTTTGACTCTAGGATAAATACCTTAAATCAGGAATTCTTAAGATTTGTTTAACTGGTTTGACTGGAGTGTCGCGATAGATCCGATCCTGAGTGAGCTATGTGCCATGTGTGAGCGAGATTTGTATGTTATTCTATGCATTGCATTTGATGTCTAGAACTTGCCCCGGGTGTGTGCAAAGCGAAATAGAAGTTTTGTTCAGTCTTGGAAGTGATATAGGCATTTCTTTATTGAGCCAGCTATATATATTTTGCCCACCTAATAGCTATGTATCGTAGTTAACCGCGTTGAGCCTATAATCCTGTTTCTTTGGCAACCACATTACAAGCCATACCCCTTTTGTTTGAATTGATCATATATTTGAAACTTGTCACTTCTCGTAAGAACTGGAAATGTTATGAAATATATAAAAGAAAACTAAAGTGTGGGGTGGTAGGTTGATTTTTTAGGGGAATAATTGAAATAAGGAGAAAGATGCACTATTTTGGAAAAGTAAGAGTCACTTGAGAAAAAAAAAAGATAGAAAAGAAATAGTTGTATTGTGGTTAAAGAAAAATATATATGTGGTGACTTGTAATGTAAATGTGCTTAAAGAAGTATGGGGTAATAACATTGATGTGAAGGTGGAGTTTGGCTTTATATAAGTTTGAGGTGGAGTGCTAAAGTATATGCATTACGTGCTTAGGGAGGTGTAGTAACTCTTATATCTAAATGTATCCTACCGGTCCCGCAGCCTACATTACAAACAAATAAAGTCCTACTTGATCCTAGACCGAATGAGCTCGATTAGTAGAGTAGTACACTACGGGCAAGCCTATGGTGCATGTTTTGTGGCATATGAATATTATTTCTGAGAGTGAGTGAATTCTTTGTATCGTGGTTTTCTAAGTGTTCTTAAATCTTATTGTGTGTGGAACTAGATCTCTTTGATTTGGTGAGGACACATGATTCACGAAGGAAAGTTAATGTTGTTGACCTCTAAGTTAGAGCAGTGAGTGGATTGTGAATAAAGCATGGTATATGTGAGTTGATTATTGAGGCGAGGATGTCACACCTCTGTGCTTGAACTGTTTTTAAAAATTCTTGGTATAATGTGTTAAGGGATTTTCTTAATAAGTTGTGTTCATGAGTGTAATTTTATTTCTCGAGGACGAGCAAAACCTTAAGTGTGGGGTGTTGATGTGTGGCTAGAATTTATGGTTTAACACGTTGTGTGCCTTACATTTTATGAGTGTTAATGATAAAAATACACTTTTTATGTGCCTAATGGAGTCTATTTCATGTGTAGGTGCATTGGAGATGGAAGCCGAGCTAAATGGATGCATGATCGTCAAAAATACGCTCAAGAGGCAAAAAGGAGTGAAGCCGGCTATACCCGGGCGTTTGAGCTGAAAAGCCTAGCCACACCAGGCTTTAGCCGGGCGTTTGGGCTATAAAGCCTGGTGAGGCCAAGCGTTATCCAGGGATTAGGGCCCAAACACCAGGCCTGGCCAGGCGTTTGGCTTGTAACTTATGGTGCTATTAATTTAGTTTGGTTGATTGTTCATCTCTATTTGTTCAACTACGTTATTGTTGTAGGCAATTGAATGGCCATCAATTATCTGTGCCTATTTAGTATGTATCTACTTGAGAGAGAGTGCATATTTAGGTAATTGTTGAACAACACCACTCCCAGAGTATAGACAAAGGTCATAACCGAGGGTTTAGAGGTTGGATTACAGATAACGATACCTCGGGTGCAATCTAAGTGAATTGTAATGCGATCTAGCTAGCGTAACTTGAGAGAGTGCGTCTAGTAAATTATCATAATTACTTGATAGAGATTTATGGTAGATAGAGTGTTCATGATTGATAGAGATAATCCGAGAAGTAAGTCCTACAACGGGGGAGACCATAGCCTTAAACCTTTATCATAATTGTTTACAACACATTGTTAGTAACCGTTAGTTATTATTATTGTCAGTAGAACTAGTAAAACATCACCAATTTGTATTCAAAAAGTATTGAAAGAATTGATTGAGTAAAAATTGCGTAGTGTAAAGACTTGATTGATACGTAAATTCCCTGTGGGATCGAATCTGGGCATAATACCCTGGATTATATTTGCAGCGCCCACTTAGTGTTTTATTAGACATAGTTGGGCGTGATCACCGGGCGGAGAGTTTGGCATAACTTCATGCAGTTGAGAGGCTTCTAGCCTTAGATGTTCAGTCCTTAGCCAGTCAGTTCGTGAGATTGGATCTTTCTGAGCCTTGCCCGGTATTAGCTTGTGTGGTTTCTCGGTCTTCCTTATTCGATCGTATGAGAGAGCGGCAGTATGATGATCCTCATTTACTTGTCCTCAGGGACACAGTCCAGCACGGTGATGCCAGAGATGTGACCATTGGATATGATGGGGTATTGAGGATGTAGGGTCGGATTTGTGTTCCCAATGTTGATGGGCTTCTGGAGTTGATTTTTGCAGAGGCCCATAGTTTGTGGTATTCCATCCATCCGGGTACTGCGAAGATGTATCAGGATTTGAGGCAGCACTATTGGTGGTGAAGAATGAAGAAAGATATAGCAGAGTTTGTAGCTAAGTGCCTCAACTGTCAGCAGGTCAAATGTGGGCATCAGAGACCGGGAGGGTTACTTCGGAAGATTGAGCTTCTAGAGTGGAAGTGGGAGTGGATCACCATGGACTTTTTCGTTGGACTTCCTCGGACTTTGAGGAAGCATGATGCTATTTGGGTGATTGTGGATCGGCGGACCAAATCAGCCCATTTCATTCCGGTACTGATTACTTAGTCATCAGAGAGGTTGGCGGAGATTTATATTCGGGAGATCGTTCGTCTGCATGTTATTCCAGTTTCTATTATTTCAGATAGAGGTACTCAGTTTATTCACGGTTCTATAGAGCTGTTCAGCAAGAGTTAGGTACCAGGGTGGAGATGAGCACAACATTTCACCCCCAGACGGACGGACAGTCCGAGCGCACTATTCCGATTATTGAGGATATGCTCTGTGCATGTGTGATTGAGTTTGGAGGGTCTTGGGATCGATTCTTTCCATTGGCGGAGTTTGCTTACAAGAGTAGTTATCAATCCAACATTCAGATAGCGCCGTATGAGGCTTTATATGGTAGGAGGTACAGATCTCTAGTGGGTTGGTTCGAGCCGGGTGGGGCCAGGTTATTGAGCATAAAGTTGGTTCAGGATGCATTGGAGAAGGTCAAGGTGATTCAGGATAGACTCCGTACAGCCCAGTCCAGACAGAAGAGTTACACGGACCGGAAGGTTCGTGATGCTTCATATATGGTCAGAGAGCGGGTTCTGCTTCAGGTTTTGCCTATGAAGGGCGTTATGATATTTGGGAAGAAAGGGAAGTTGAGTCTGAGGTTTATTGGCCCTTTCGAGATATTCAGGTGTGTTGGGGAGGTTGCTTATGAGCTTGCCTTACCTCCTAGCTTGGCAGGAGCTCATCCGGTATTTCATGTTTCGATGCTCCTGATGTATCACGGTGACCCGTCTCATGTCTTGGATTTCAGCTCAGTCCATTTGGACAAGGACCTATCATATGTTGAGGAGCCTGTAGCTATATTGGACAGGCAGGTCAGAAAGCTCAGGTCGAAGAACATTGCTTCAGTAAAGGTTCAGTGGCGGGGGCAGCCGGCCGAGGAGGCGACCTGGGAGACCGAGCAGGATATGCACAGCAGTTACCCTCATCTTTTCACTACTTCAGGTATGTCTTTATGCTCGTTCGAGGACGAACGAATTTTTAAGTGTAGGAGGATGTGCCGACCCGACCAGTCGTCTTAAAAATTAACGTCCCGATCCCCTATTAACTATTTTCCCCAAGTCTATTTTTGCTTAATTGAATTAACAGGACGTTCAATTTTGAGTTTCGTAGAGTTTTGGGACATTTAATCCCTAAATGAGAGCTTAAGTGTTGGAAAGTTGCCCGTAGTCGGAGTAGTGTGAAGACGGCATCAGAATGGAAATTCGATGGTTCCATTAGCTCCGTTAGGTGATTTAGGGGTAGGGAGCATGTTCGGAATGTATTTTGGAAGTCCGTAGCTCATTAAGGCTTGAAATGCCGAAGTTTGAATTTTTGGAGTTTTCGGTCCGATAGTGAATTTTGGATCCGAGGGTCGGAATGGAATTCCAGAAGTTGCAGTAGTTCCTTCATGTCATTTGGGATATGTGTGCAAAATTTGAGGTCACTCGGATAAGTTTAGACGTGTTTCAGCGTCATATGTGAATTCTAGAATTTTCCTTAGTTCCTTGGCTTGAATCTTTGCATAATCGATGATTTTGATGTTATGAGACATGTTTTTAAGGTTTGAACTAGTTCAAATGAGGTGTTAGGGTTGGTTTGTGGTTTTGGTTGAGGTCCCGGGGGCCTTGGGGTTGTTTCGGATGCTTAACGGGTGAAAAATTAGGGATTTGCTGCTGGTAAACCAGGCCCCTTCTGGTGTCTTCGCAACCGCGAAGGGTTTTACGCAGGTGCGGACTCGCAGGTGCAGTGGCCTTTATCACAGGTGAGATAGGGGAGTTTTGGGTTAGTGGTCGCAGGTGCGGGATCGTAGGCGCGACCAAATGACCATAGGTGCGGCCCCAGTGCTTTTTAAGTGACTTCCACACCTGCGATGATTTTTCCGCAGGTGCGGTGATCGAGTCTGCAGGTGCAATTTCCTTGGGTATTTTATTCCAAAAATCCGAGAGTTTGGTTCATAATTCCAAAAACACGTGTGAGGGCTTAAAGATTGGCGATTTTCTGTGGATTTTAAAGAGAAGGATCATAGGTAACATTTTCTAATCCTAATTCATTGTTAGACAATTTATTCCCATTTTTTCGTTAGTTAATTATCAAAAATGGGGGAACAAACATAGTGTTCCAGGGTACCTTTCACTCAGAAAATTTCTACAGTTGTAACAACACGGGGACCTATTGGGGTATTATTTTTAGCCATAAAATTTTACGGATTTTTACATCCTCCCCCACTTAAAATCATTCGTCCTTGAATGAGGATCGGGGAATCACAAGAGTAGGAAAAACACAAAATAAGACAACCCCCGAATTTTTTTACCGACTCCGGTATTTCCTGAAAATTTCGCCAGAGTTTCCTTTGTAATTAGGTATATATACCTTTTAGAGAGCCACCGAAACAAATTTTTAACAAATTCCATACATTACCAGTTACTCTATCAACTTGCACATAATTCGGTCATTTCAACAAGCTACATGTAATTCAATTACTTCACAAGCCTCACATAGTTCGGCTAATTCCACAAATTTGCACATAATTCAACTATTACAATGAGTTGCACATAATTCAGCTATTACAACAAGTTACACATAATCTAATTAATCACAACAACATATACATTTATGGCACAAAGTTTGAGATGTCACGATAGTAGGGTAATTAGGGGAGTGGACTATTCTTGCACAAAATTTAACACAATATATACTTGCTAAGGAATGCCAACTTTCAAAACTACTACCAGACTTATTCAAACAAGTGGGGATATTTCTCTTTCATTGCATTTTCTGCTTCCCATGTGGCTTCTTCGACTTGTTGATTCCGCCATAATACTTTAATAGAAGCAATCATTTTGTTCCTCAATCTACGGACTTGCCTATCAAGAATAGCAACTGGAACGTATTCATATGACAATACTTCATTATTTCAACCGTCTCAACCGGTACAATGGTGGATGGATCCCCAATCACCTTCTTCAACATGGACACATGAAACACTAGGTGCACTAATGACATCTCAAGGGGGAAATTCCAGCCTATAAGCAACATTGCCTATCCTTTGAGCGATCCAGTACGACCCGACATACATATGGCTCAATTTCCCTTTCCACTCAGACCTCATTTCTAACGACCCAGCCGGTCGTTCCTTGAGATTTACCCCGTTTCCCCTATTTCTGCATTTCTTATATATTGCTATCCTGTCTTCGATGTGTTGGATCAGTTGGTTTGGGTCCGGAGTGGTTATGGTGACAATTTAGGCATTTAGCCTTTTAAAGTAGCCTAATAGTTGAGAAAGTCAACTGATAGTTGACTTATTCGTAAACAACCTCAGAATACAGATTTTATGGCTCGGATAGCTTCGTTAGGTTATTTGGGACTAAGGAGTGCGTTCAAAATATATTTTTTTGTGATACCGGTGTAGAATTAGGCTTGAATTGGCGAAAGTTAGTTTTTGGCGATTTCCGGTCGGCAGAGGAAAATAGGTATCGGGGTCGGAATGGAATTCCGGAAGTTGGAGCAGGTTCATAATGTCATTTTGGATATGTATGCAAAATTTTAGGTCTACCGGAGGTGTTTTGGTTGGTTTCGGCGTAGTTGGCGAAATTTAGAAGTTTCAAAGTTCTTAGACTTGAATTCGATGTAAATTTGGTATTTTCGTGTTGTTTTTAGTGTTTCAAAGGCTCGACTAAGTTTGAATGATGTTATGGGATATGTTCGTATGTTTGGTTGAGGTCCCGAGGGCCTCGGATGTTTTTCGGATGGTTAACAGATCGATTTTGAGTTTGGAACTTGGCAGATTTTTATGGTTTTTGTTGCAAAGACTTTTGTTCTTCGAGTTCGCGGGTGGGAGACCGCGTTCGCGACGAGTTGTTTGGTGGAGCTGAGTTCTTATTCTTCGTGTTCGAAAAGAGAAGGATGCAAACACGGAGGTCTGAGTATGCTGGTCAATGCGTTCGCATTCAAGTGCACGCATTCGCGAAGAAGAGTGAGGGGTTGGGGACCCCAGGTGTTTTGGCCTATGCGTTCGCGTGTCAGGGACGCGTTCGCGAAGGCCTGGGGAGGCAGTGCCTTGCGTTCGCGGGATGGAGGTCACGTCTGCAGAGTGATAATTATGGGCCTGTTGTAAATTGTTCTATGCAAACGCGGTCGCAGCGATGCGTTCGCGAAGAAGGAATTAATATAGCTGGGCAGAACGTTTAAAAAGGGCTGGGGTGCGAATTTGGTCTTTATTTCCTCCATTGTTGCATGCAAAATTGAAAGCTTTAAGAAGATTTGAAGGGAAATCAAGGGAAATAATTTGGAGGTAAGAATTTCAACTTCATAACACGTTTATATGTCGATTCCTAAGTAATTAAACCACAAAAATTCTGGAAATTTAACTAAGTTAGGGAAGAAGAGTCCATGGGAAGTTTATTTCTCTTTGAGGATTTGAGTGGGCAATTGTTGTCCGATTTAAGTGTTCTTGGTATGTATAGAATCGTGGTAGGACGTGGTTTCTAATGATACAAATATTATCAAATTCCGAGATATGGGCTCGGGGCTCGGGTTTGGCTGAATTTCGAGATTTTTGATTAAATTGATAATTTTCGATTGGGTTGTGTTCCTTGAGTATATATTGATAATGTTAACTTGTTTGGCTCTGGGTTTTGGGGATAGCAGTTATGTATAAAATTGGTCTATTATATTAAGATATTTTCTGTATATTTTTATGAAATGCTTGAACTTAAATGGGATTTTCTAAAGAAATCACGAACATGCGGTAGTCGGCTAGCCGAGTTCCACGATAGGCGCCATCACGGCCAGTTAGGATTTGGGGTCGTGACTGCATCACTCCTTTATGGGAGACACCTTCAAGAATACCCAATCATCGACTTAAAATGCCAAATCCCTTCGACGAAAATCCGCATAGGATTTCTGACGACTTTGAGCAGTCTTCATCCTCTCCTGAATGACTTTAACTTTTTCCATAGCTTGGTACACAAGATCCGGTCCTACTAGTTCCGCCTAGCCAACCTCGAACCATCCTATCGGAGACCTACACCTCCGTCCGTACAATGCCTCAAATGGGGCCATCTGAATACTAGCATAGAAACTGTTATTATAAGCAAATTCTATAAGCGGCAAATGATCATCCCAGCTAGCCTTGAAATCTAATACACAAGCTCGTAACATATCTTCAAGCATCTGAATGGTCCGCTCTACCTACCCATCAGTCTGTGGATGGAATGCTATGCTGAGATTTACCGAGATAATAGATACTGAAGTCTGAATGGGCCCCTCGATCCAAGATAATAGACACTGGAGTGACATGGAGCCTGAATATTTCTTTGATATATAACTAAGCGTACTATTCTACAGTATTAGTGGATTTGACTTGCAAGAAATGCGCCGACTTCATGAGTCCACTATTACCCAAAATGAGTCGAACCTACGTTGAGTGCGAGGTAACCCACCACAACATCCATATTGATCATCTCCCATTTCCACATTGGTATTTCCATAAGGTGCGTCAACCCACCGGGCCTCTGATGCTCGGCCTTCACTTGCTGACAATTCGGACACCAAGCAACAAAGTCTGCCACACCCCTCTTCATACAATTTAACCAATAAATCTCTTTGAGATCATGATACATCTTCGTAGAACCAGGGTGTACTGAATTCCTTGAATTGTGAGCCTCTGCCATTACCCTTTCCCTAAGATCATCCACGTGCAGCACACACAGCCTCCCTTGGCACCGTAAAACACCGTCATCGTTGCCGAGTGAAACTGTTGTAGTCCTATAATTCAGAATTGCCTTTCTCAACTGTATCAATGTTGTATCTCTGAATTGCTTTTCCTTGATTTCCATTACAAGCAAAGACTCTGCTCCGTTACGCATCATGATATTCCCTTTACCTCAGGCCAAAAGGCATACCCCCAGACTTGCCAACTGATAAACCTCCCAAGCCAAAAGCCTCTGACGTGCTTCCAAGTGAGCCAAGATACCCATGGATTTCTGACTAAGAGCGTCAGCTACCACATTCTCCTTTTCTGTATGGTACAAAATATCCATATCATAATCCTTTAGCAATTCTAACCATCTTCGCTGCCTTAAGTTCAACTCCTTTTGTTTGAATAAATATTGAACACTCTTGTGGTATGTGCGCACGTCCACATGGACCCATAAAGATAATGCTGTCAGATCTTTAATGCAAACACAAGCACCGCGAGCTCCAAATCATGCGTCGGATAATTCTTCTTGTGATTCTTGAGTTGCCTAGAAGCATAGGCTATAAAATTCCCAAAATGCATCAACACACACCCCAAACCAACTCTTGAAGCATCACAGTACACCACAAACCCTTCTGAACCTCCGGTAAATGTCAACACTGGCGCCATAGTCAATCTCAATTTCACTTCCTGGTAACTCTTTTCACAAGCATCGGACCACTGGAACTTAACCGCCTTTTGTGACAACTTAATCAATGGGGAGGCGAGGGTAGAGAATCCCTCCACGAACATCCGATAATATACAGCCAAACCCAAGAAACTACAAATATATGTTGGGGTCGTTGGTCTAGGCCAATCCTTTACCGTTGTAACCTTTTGGAGATCAACCCAAATCCCTTCCCGGGAAACTGATTCGAGCGAAAACTCACATTTTGAAAACTTTGCATACAATTGGTGATGTTGAAAAGTCTGTAGAACTGCCTTGAGGTGACTAGCATGATCTTCCTTACTTTGCGAATAAACAAGGATATAATCAATGAAGACAATCACAAAAGAGTGAAGAAATGACTTGAAAACCCAAATATAAAAGCTGCTGGGGCGTTGGTTTGCGCAAAAGACATTACTAAAAATTCAAAGTGCCCATATCAAGTCCTGAAGGCATTCTTAGGAATATCCTGCTCCCTGATCTTTAACTGGTAATACCCGGACCGCAAATCAATCTTTGAGAAGAACCTAGCACCTTGAAACTGGTCGAACAAATCTTCTATTTGAGGCAATGATTAATTATTTTTGATGGTGACCTTGTTGAGCTGCCGATAATCAATACAGATGCGAAGAAATCAGTCTTTCTTTTTGACAAAAAGAACCAGTGCGCCCTAAGGCGACACACTTAGCCGAATGAAACCTTTTGCTAATAGATCTTTCAATTGTCCTTTTAACTCTCTCAATTATGCTGGCGCCATCCGGTAAGGTGGAATAGATATAGGCTGCGTATCTGGAAATACATCAAACCCGAAATCGATGTCTCTATCTGGTGGAATCCCAGGAAGCTCGTCCGGAAATACTTCAAGAAATTCATTCACAATAGGCAAATATTCGGGAGCAGGCACCTCTGAAGTGGTGTCCTCAACCCGGACCAAATGGTAGATGCACCTTTTCTGATCATCTTTGAGGCTTTAAGGTAGGAAATAAATCTATCTCTTGGCACAACATTATTCCCCTCCAACTCGATAACTTATTCATTAGGAACTCGAGCCTCATAATCCTGGTTCGGTAGTCGAGTTTAGCGAAGCACAAATAAAGCTAACTCATCCCCATAATTACATCAAAATCTACCATTTCTAACTCAATAAGATCGGCCGTGGTATCCCGACCACGTACCGTGACAACACAATTCCTATAGAGTCACACGACCGTAATAGAATCACCAACGAAAGTCAACAAAGAGAACGACTCGTGAAGTTGTTCGGGTTCTATCCCAAAATTTGAAGCAATAAATAGAGTAACATATGGTAAAGAAGACTCGGGATCAATAAGAGCATAAAAATCATGTGACTGAATAGTCAGAATACCTGTGACAACATCTGGATAAGCCTTCGCACACTAGCGAGCTCTCAAAGCATAGAACCGACTGGGTCCCCCTCGACCCCGGGCTCCACCCTTAGCTGCTCTGTGCTCTGCTGGAGCTGGAGGGCGTGCTGAAGATATAGAAACTGAAGAACTGGATGGCTGAGCAGTGCCTCTACCTATGCCCAGACGGGTGCACGACAGCCTCGCTAAACGTGGCCTCTCACTCCACACCTATAGCATACTGGTATGTCCAACTAACAGGGCTTAGAGTTAAATCTCCCACACTTAGGGCATGGGGCCCTCTACTGCTGCTGCAACCTCCAACCTGAACGACCCGACTGATGAAACCTCCTACTGTCTGAACCTGGTCCAATGCAACCTCCCGGCTGATAACTGTGCCCTAGTGGCGGCGCACTGGCTGTGGACTGAGCGTGGGACTGAGATGGCCCTGATGACCCTCTCCAAAGGACTGAACTCCCAGGGTTTCCTGCTGACCGGGCCCTACTACTACTCTCACTCTCCATTATTATCTTTAATTTCCAAGCCTCCGTAGTCTGGGAAATCCCACAATCTTCCTGTACTTCATATCTCAATGCAGAGCAGCTGTAGCAGCTTCATTAATAACCATGGGACCAAGGCCCTGAACAAACCGATGAACTCTAGCCTCCATAGTAGACACCATGTGAACAACATATTTGGACAAGCGCACGAACTCCATAAGATACTCCCACACACTCATGTTGCCCTGTTTGAGGGCCTCAAACTTTGTAGCACGGGCTGCCATAATCTCGGAAGGCAAGAAATGATCCATAAAGGTATCCACAAACTCCTCCCACCTCGCCGGAGGGCTCCCCTCTCCACGGGAACTCTCCCACATCTCCAACCACAAATATGTCGCTCCCTTCAGATGATAGGAAGCCAACTCGACCCCCTCTATCTCAGTATCCCTTATAACTCGAAGGGTCTTGCACATCTCATCAATGAACTCCTGAGGATCGACCACTGGGTCGGTCCCTGTGAACTCTGGGGGGGCTAACCGCAGAAACTAGTTGACTCTGGAACATGAAGAATCCCCTTGCTCGCTAGAAGATGTAAGGGTAGCATGTGATCTTTGGGCTTGGGAGGCCACTAGCTGAGTCAACATCTAACTAGCTCCCCTGAGGTCCCCGTTAGAAATACCGGGACCGGAAGCTTGGACTGAAGAAGGATCAGGAACATCAGCGGGAGGGACTGTAGCACCCTCCGCTGGAGCAGGAATATGAAGAGACTGGCCTAGAGTGGAGGAGTCAGGCGGATTTGTGGTCGGGGAATCATTCATGCCCGCACCATCAGATAATGAATTCACGGCCACTCTTGGGGTGGAATTGGTCTCTAGGCCGAGTCGGTCTCTCTTCTTGGGTACCATTTACACAAAAATTTGAACAATGCACAAGTTAGAGATAGACAACCTCACCTTTCACCACATTGGACGATACAGAGTAACAATGAAAGGGTATTTTCCTAAATGTCCATGTTGCCCCCAAATTATAGATGTGGTCGACAACACACCGATAAGAAGGGCTCTACTAGAAACGGCTCCGAGACATCCTATGACACTTCTAAAACCTGAGGCTATGATACCAAGTTTATCACGCCCCAAAACTGAGGGACGAGACCGGTGCCCAACCGGATGATCCTGGTTAAGCGGACCTGGATTGTCTTTCCTACCGAACGCATCACCCCGTGTTTATAATATGCAAATTTTTAAATGAAATAACAAAATGGAATCAAAGTTTGAATATGCAACATAAGTCCATTTTCCTCTTTTAAGTTTCAACATTTGATAATCCCAAAATATACAAACTAAGCACAATATTTCAAACACAGGACCATAGTTACGAATAGTTACAACTACTACCCAAAATATGTATATACAACCCACATAGTGTCTATGTTGCATCTAAGAATACTAGGAGTTTACACAATACTTGCCGGCAACAAGGCCCTGGCTATACCTTCTAAGATATAAAATACACAAAATAGTTGATATAGACTACTCACGGCCCCGAGAGGAAATGGGGCTCACCAGAACTGCTAGAGAGATGAAGAGGAGGCACCAATAACGTCGAACCGAGCTACCTGCTATAGAACCACCTACATCCATATAGAAGATGTAGCACCCCCAGCAAAATGGGCGTTAGTACCATAGAATAGTACTAGTATGTATAAACAAACTTTACTCTATGTAAAATCAAGCAATACACATATATGAGGCAGTTAAAGAAACCCAATAAATATTGCACAGAGATATAGAGAATCACAAATGAAGTTTCCACAGTTTCTTATTTAATTGTTTCCCCTGTTGCAGCGCGCAACCCGATCCAACCTTACAATGAATCTTTTTGAAAATATCCAAATGTTTGAAATGATTTTCAATAGTCTTTGAAAATACTAAAATATCATGTATGTAGACAATTATGAAATCAGCATATGGTATGAAAATATCATTCATAATTTTCTGAAATTCAGAAGGGGTAATTTTCAAATCATAAGGCATAACATTCCATTCATATTGGCCCATTGGAACATGAAAAGTCGTTTTATATCTATCATTTTCAGATATCTGGATTTGCCAATATCCTGATTTTAAATCAAATTTGGAAACTATAATGGCACCGTGAAGTCTATCTAATAAATCTTTTTTATTAGGAATTGGATATCTAATCCACTTTAAACCTTATTAAGGGGTTTATAATTAATAATTAACTAGGAACTCCCCGTTCCTGTTCAGCATGTTTATTAACATAAAAAGCAGTACAAGAACATTTAGACTTAGAAGGTCTTATTAAACCCTTTTGTTGTAAGGAATCAATTTCCTTTTTACATAACTCTAGGTATTCGGAGTTCATTTGGCAACGACGAGCCTTTGAAGGAATATTTTCCTCAGTAAAGTCTTCTTCGTAAAAAAGACTTATAATACGTTTCTTTCTATTTCAAAATTGATTGGGATGGTCCCCACAAATATGAATAGAAAACTGATTTCTTAGAAAACTAATTTTCTTTATCAGCTTAGGATTCTTTAAATCCTGGCTAATTGTAATAGAAAAAATTTCATTTTTTAGAAAATCAATTTGTCTAATCTTTGAAGAAATATTATTAGAAATAATTTCATTCAAATATATTTGAATTGGTTGAGTTATAAACTCAAAAGTAATTCCTTTTCCATTAAAAGTTCCAGTAAAACTTTTTGCATCCCAATTGGTAAAAGGAATAATTTTATGAAAAAATGGGACGCCTAAAATAACGTCTTGAA
>ML349598.1:0-12650 GCA_005239505.1 Nicotiana paniculata | reverse complement strand
AAAACCCGGTGTCACAAGTGCATGAGCATTTACTAAGGAGTACAATAATATACAACATTTGCTTGAATGTAAATAAGACAAGGTAAGGTAATAGTACGATAAAGACTCTGTGGGCTGTGATACGTAGCCTAGAATGCAGCTCAACATAAAATCTCCCCAGCGGTTTCTCTTACGCGCTAAGATGAGCACCAAATGAACATGTCAGATCATGCACATTTAGTGCAGAAGTGCAACATGAGTACGTAAATCAACGCATACCGAGTAAATATATTGCCTAACCCCAGAGACGTAGTCTTGAGGGGCCGACATCAACACTTACTAGAGTCCAGTAAAGCAATAAGATAACTCGTAAGAAGGTACGAAACATAACAACATAATGGGATAAAACAATAACCAACAGCTCGGAAAATATCAAGTGCCAATATCAAATGATTAAGGAATACCTTATAAAACGTTGAGAATCAGTGGACGGATAATCTCGTGAATATTCTGGCTGCTAGCGATATATCGTATGATTATGCCGAGGTCATACGGCTCGATCCCGAATAATGTGTACACAGTCGAGAGTCGTCCGGCACAAACCATAGATGCATCTATTATACTGTTGAGGCGTTCGGCCCACTCCACAATAAAGGAAGGAACTTATCTAATTACGAGACACTTGCTTAAAATAAAACACATGAGCATAAAATGGATATGTGACCTTCACCTGTTTTCAAATAACTTGCCAAAACCTCAAGGTGATAAGGCTCGGCCTAATATGTATATATGTCTTACTAAATCAAATTTCAATTATAAACCCAATTAATTAAGTCAGCAGAATGAGTTCAAATAATTCAAATATTACATGATAAATTCCTAAGTCTACCACGACATAAACATGTTTTAGCTACGTATGGACTCTCATCATCTTGTGCGTACTCAGCACATAACTATTACCTCGCCTAGGGGGTAGTTTCTCCCTTACAAGGTTAGAAAAAAGACTTACATCGCTCTGAAGTTCCATAACCGGCTCCAATGCCTCTCTAACTCTTCAATTCAAAGTCAAATGATCCAAATGTCAAACAATGTACAACTCAATCGAAATATACTCCAATGCGTATAATTCAACAATTTATAATGATTCTTAACTCCGCTTGAAGAGTCAACAAAGTCAACCCCCTGGGCCACGTGCCCGGATTCAGAAAATATTTGAAGANGTGATAGAAATGGGCTAAGTCTCGAATTAAAAGCACCCACTACCTAGCAAATTTTGCATCTGCGGTTCGCCAGTCACACATGCGGCTCTGCACCTGCAAAAAAACCCATCGCAGGTGTCGTCACCTCTAATACCAGCCATATCCGCTTCTATGAAAAAATTCTCACTCCTGTAAAACTTCACCAGCATGCCTGCTCCGCTTCTGCGGAAGGTTTGGTCGCACCAGCGGTTGCGCACTTGCGCTCCGGTCTTCGCATCAGCGGAAGGCCATCCCTCTCCTCCTTCGCTTATGCGCTCAACTGCCCGCATTTAAGAGCTTGCAGGTGCCATGGATTCTTCGCACCTGCGCATCCAGCCAGCCTCGGTCCTATCCGCTTCTGCGACTTCTAGGCCGCATCTGTGGTCTCGCCCCTGCGGCCAAAAACCTTGCAGGTGCGATCACACTAGAATCCTCAAGCTTCAGCAATTCTTCAAGTCCAAAACTCAACCCGATTCGAACACGATTCATATCAGAGGCGCCCGGGACCCCATCCAAATGTACCAACCAGTCCCGAAACTTAACACGCACCCGCCTGAGGCCTCAAATCATACCGAACAACATCAAAACTACAAATCGATGATTGAACCCTTTCTTTATACTTTCAAACTTCCAAACTTCGACGAACACGTCTAAATCAATTTAAAACATTGCGTAATGATGCAAAACTTTGCATACAAGTCACAAATCATGATACGACCTATTCCAAGGATCCAAATCCCAAAAAGACACCGATAACACAAAATAAAACATCCTTTATATGCAGAAATACTCCCTAAGAAATGAAAATGAAGGATCGAAGATTTGAGATGAAAAAGGAACGAGTAGCGAAAATTCAAAAGCAAAATCAATCGAGGGCTTTGCAGAAGATTAATGAAGGATATTATAGGAAGGACCTAATCAAAGGAAATTAAGGTCACAAAACTATGCAGTAAAGACTCCTCCATTAAAAGACGACAATCAAAAGCCGGAATCAAGGGATCTGATTTGATACTTCAAATAACGGGAATATTCTTCCAGCAAAGGAAAATTCCAATCAAAATCACAAGTCAAGGAAAATCAACAGAAGCAATATCTTATTTTTGGAAAGAATCACTCTACGATTCTTTCTAAGATCAACTCCCTTGGGTTTGCGATCTCTCAAGATTCACAAGACAAGAAGACCTCACATAGTATAAATATATATATGTACCGGCCTAGAAGATATATACTTTGATTGAACCAGTACCAATATTTTTCTTCTAATCCAAACAAGTATTGTAGTCTATTCTAGACCTACTGTGCTAGGGAGAGAAGAAAGAGAGAAAAATCACTAGTTATGCATTGTATCGAGAAGCGAGAAAAAACGTAATATAGTGACGAAGTTGTTGGTGTATAATAACACCAAACCTCCTATATCAAGAGACATCAAATACTTGAAAGAGAACACCCCTGCAAACTGAAGGGAACTGGACGTAGGATTCACATTAAATCCGAAACAATATAAAGATCAGGGTGTGTTTAATTCATGCATTCTTGCTTCTGCTTTCATTTAGATTCCGCCTTTGTTTTCAGTCGATTAATTGGTAAACTATTCAACTACTTAGGATAAAAAAGGATAATTACAGTTGGTATTAGAGCATGTCTCACATATTTATCTTCTGCTTAACAGCTAGTGAGAAAATATCATGTCAAACCACGTAACTATTGGAGAAGTCTTTCAAGAAGGGACATCGCAAGTAAGGAAACCATATTTCAATAGAAAACACTTCTCTCATTGGAAGGTGTGCATGAATTCAAAGTCCTATGATGTCAAAGTATGGTGCATTATTGCGAAATCATTTTTAGGCACAAGAAGTAAGTACGACATTCATATCCTCAATAATGTCTCATAAGACCCATACTGAGGAAGACCCCGTATGAATTATGGAAGGCAAAAAGCCTAATATAGGCTACTTTCATGCATTTGGAAGTAAATGCTTCATCAACAACAATGGTAATGATAACCATGAAAAATTTGATCCAAGGAGTGATGAAGGTATTTTTCTCGGCTATTCCATTAATAGTATATATTTTAGAGTTCACAATAGACGTACTTTATCTGTAGAAGAATCTGTGTATGTTATATTTGATGACAATAGCATTACAGTCGAGAAAGGAATCAATGTAGGTGATGAAGATGTCAGTCAAGAAGCACCATAGGCACACAAGTCCCAAAAGTCAACTGATAGTACAAACATAGTCACAGAGTTGACAAGCGAACCTGTTAGCAACCATACTGAACCATAAAAGGAGTCAACTACTCCTGTAGTTGGAATGCGACCAAATGAATGGAGAAGCCAACCATAATACCCTCAAAAGTTTGTCATAGGGTATCCAAGAGAAAGAATAAAAACCAGAGGAGCTCTCAAGAAGAAGGAAAACATTGTACTCGTTTCTCAAGTCGAGCCAAAGAAAGTTGATGAAGCCTTAAAAGACTCCAGCTGAGTACAAGTTATGTAGGACAAACATGATCAATTGGACAAGAATCAAGTCTAGGAACTGGTACCTAAGACAAGAAATGCTAGTCTTGTCGGAACTAAGTGTGTATTCAGAAACAAGTTAAATTAAGATGGAAAAGTAGTCAGAAACAAAGCCAGATTAGTAGNCTTTGAAAACTCACAATTTCCTTACTATGTATATAAGTTAGCTAAAGATCTCTATGGACTCAAACAAGCCCCTCGAGCTGGGTATGAAAGATTGAGTTCCTTTAGAACTGATAATGGTTTCACAAGAGGTATGGTAGATACTACTTTATTCATCAAAAGATCCATTGAAGGTAATCTCATTATCCATATCTATGCAGATGATATTATATTGGGTAGCACTAATCTTCTTTTGTGCAAGAATTTCTGAAATCTCATGTAGAGTGAGTTAAAATGAGTATGATGTGGGAACTCACATTCTTCCTTGGAATCCAAATTCATCAGTCAGAAAGTGGCATATACATCATCCAGACCAAGTATACAAAGGAACTAATTCAAAAGTTTAGAATGAGAAATACTAAAACAATTGGAACTCCTATGGACCCCTCTACAAGTTTAGACAAGTATGAAGAGGGAAGCTCAATGAACGAAACCAAGTATCATGAAACTATTGGATCCTTACTATATCTAATTGCTAGTCGACCAAATATGATGTTTAGTGTTTATAAATTTAGTAGGTTTCAGTCAGCTCCTAAGGAGTCACACTTAACTGTAGTAAAGCGAATAATTCGCTATCTTATTGGAAACACTTCTTATGGACTATTGTACCCATGCTCTAACAAATTTTAAACTTGAAGTATTTTAATATGTTGAACTTCCAAATGACAAGGAAGATAGGAAAAGCACAAGTGGCACTTGTCAATTACTGGATAATACATTAATATCCAAGAACAATAACAAAAAGGGATTAGTAGCTCACAACTGAGGCAGAGTACATTGCAATTGGACAATATTATGCTCAATTACTCTGGATGTAACATCAATTGGTGACTATAAATTATATTTTAAACCTATTCAAATATTTTGTGACAATTCTAGTGATATATGTTTATATAAATGTGCATCATTCTAGAGCTAAGCATATAGATATAAAGCACCATTTTATTAGAGATCGTGTACTTAAAAGAAATATAGAATTTATCGTTTGTAAGTTCTATTGATCAATTGGCAGACATATTTACAAAACCCATGCTTGAGAATAGATTTCGTGAATTAAGGGGCTCTCTTGGCATTATTTCCATTGATTAATAATTTTAGGGCCTTTGAGATATTTTTTAAATTTATCGTCACTTAATCTACGTATTTCCTTATGTGTGTAAATGGAATTAATAATGTGTCCTTTACTTTTCCTTTTTCACACCTTTTTCCACGCCTTTTCAGAGGTCAATCAATCATAGCGTCGAATCACTGACACTTTTTTGTCTGTACTCAACCGTCAGTTTCCACCTTTTTAAGTCCAGTTCATCCACCAAACTCCCTCACATTTTTTGTATCTCCAAACGTCTGCTTTTAACCCTATAATGGCGAAAATCTCCAAAAATCCCTCTGCTTGTTCTCGAGCAAAACCCTTTTCTCCACCTCCTGAACCAGTAAATCTAGGATCATACCACTCTGAGAATTTTTCTTCCTCTCAGGACCTCTCAGATGATGCGCGTAGAAAAATCCCTAAGGAAACGACCCATGGAAGATATCCCTGAAACATTCACACCCAAAAAGCCCAAAATTGATCCCTCAAATTCTCTCGGATCAAACCTGAATTTTTAGGATATACCCAACAGGGACACCTTGCCTCAATAGCCTTCAAAGACAACCTATAGCCCATGACCAAGTCAGTGATCCAAGTGTCATCAAAAGACAAAATTTCAAGGTCAAGGAGCTCTTCGACTTTTAGGGGTGAAAAACAATTCTCTGACTACCTCCTCCAAAGGTATACGAATCCCTGTTTAAAATATTTTATGCTAATATTCACTCTAACAAACCTAACAAGTTAGAATCCTTTGTTCTTTGTAAATGCATTGTGTTATATTGTGCTCCATTTGATTCTATTTTTCAGTGTAAGTGTTCTGATTTCTCTATGCTTTTTTAAGAATACCTGGCCTGAGGATTTTCAGATTTTTTTTTATCAAGAAAAAAGATGTATAGTTGAGTCACCCTCTAATTCCCTTCCTAGTCAGTTAGGACCCAGTGATATTTGCTTCGAAACTCGTGTCCTACCACATATTGTGGCAACCACTCTTCTCCCAAGAACGGGATCCATCTCTACCTTTTTTCCCAACGTGATACCTTCCTGGTCTACTGCCTTTTAACTAAACACAAGGTCAAATTTTCTTCTTGGGTCATAAATTTCATGATAGAGAGTGCCGATTATCCAACGAGTTTTCCCTATGGTATGGTCATTACCTATCTATTAGAGGCCCACGACTAATCTCTTGCTAACTATCCCTATGTCAATGTCACTAAGTCTTATAACTCCAAGCATTTTCGAGCATGGGGTATATTGCAGTAAAGGGAACCTGGGTAAAGAAGCAAGATGGTGAAGCCAAGAATGCCCCTACAGACTCAAAAGAAAAAGCCTATGTCTCTCTTTCCATTGTAGGTGATCTTGATCTCTTGGAAAAGTTAGCCTCCATCGTTGAAAAATTGATGTCTTCAAGGACTCTCTAACCTCTATACAAAGCACAATTGAAGATGTCCATGGAGTGTCAAAGGAGACGGGCTCTGATATGTCCAAGATCATGGTGTACATTCTCAAGACTGCAGGAAAGGCTTTTAAGGAGGTGCACGACAGTATCGATAGGATCTCAGTCACTGTGAACGCAAGCTCTAAACACCTCAAGAACGCTATCTGCAATACGCTTACCTACTTTCTGCGTTGTTGATGTATGGTTGTTTAAAACAATTTCTTTTTGCTCCTCTTGGCAGTGATGTTTCAGCCATTGGTTGTACTGTTAAGATAATTACTTACTTTTTCATATTGAATTAGATAACTATACACTGATATTACTAACTTCCTACTGATTCCAAAGGGAGAGAAAGTAGCAAGTCCTTTGACTCGTATTCCCTGTATTTTTGTGGTTGTTCTGTATTTCTTGTAGTTGTTTTGTATCTCAGGTTACTTGCAGGTACATCATACACTGCAAAATTGAGGGGGAGTCAACTAGAACCACTGCTTCACAGGATGTCAAGCTGAGGGGCAGTCGACTACAACAAATGCAAAGTCGAGTGTTAAACAGAGAAGTAAGCTAGTGTTATCATATTGTTATTTTGTCATCATCAAAAAGGGGAAGATTGTTTGTCATGACCCAAATCTAACCCTGTCGTGATGAAGCCAATCGTGGTACTAGGAAAGACGACACACTTCCAGAGCAGTCGATATTTTCATCTTAAAGATAATTTCAAAGCTATTCAATATAAAACCTTCATAAAGGAGTTCAAATCAAAAACAAAAGTGTGGAAGAGAAAATCCTGACATCGGGGTGTCACTAGTGATGAGCATCTACTACAATTTGTCTGACAATATCGATACTAATATAGTCTGTAATGTAAATAAAAACAACTAAAAGAAGATAAGAGGGAGAAGAGCAGGGCTGCGATCGCCAGGCAGCTACCTTGTTATCTCCGAGAAAATCTGCAACTGGAATAGTCAACACCCACTACCGTGTCTAGATACGCCAACTCGGTAAATAACAATAGTAAATAAAGACTGAGAAGTAGTGACGAGCAATAATGCAAGTAAAGTTCATATCACAAAAAATAAGTAAAATAAGGCTTGCTTTTAAAACTAGAGTTTGAATCAAATCAACTTGTTTAAATCCAGTTCCAGTGAATTCACTTAAAGAATTCTTTCAATAGTTTTCAAGCAAAGGCCCAACGCAAAGGTGAGCAAAAATAATGAGATCATAATCAGCCCCTCGGGCAAAACATCACACATATACAGCCCCTCGGGTACACCTCACAGTCACTCTTATACAGCCCCTCGGGCAACCATCAGCATCACTCATGCCTCTCAGTCACTCGACACTCGGCACTCGCACTCAGTAGGTACCTGCACTCACTAGGGGTGTGTGCAGACTCCGGAGGAGCTCCTTCAGCTCAAGCGCTATATCAATCCAATTATACAATAAACCAATGAGGCCCTCGGCCTATATCAAACATGATGTGGCGTGCAGCCCGATCCCAAAATATCCTCACAAATCAGGCCCTCGGCCTCACTCAGTCATAAACCTCTCCAGTCCCTCGGGCTCTTAGAAATCAAAGTGTCAGCCAAACAACATTACATGATGCATCAAAATAGAGTAATAGAGGCTGAGCTATGCAGTAAATATGTATAACATGACTGAGTATATATTTTCAATCAAAAACAATGAGAGGATAGCAAGAAATATTATTTAAGAGTCCAAACAACACTGGCATACGGCTGAAACATGGCATCCAACCTGATTTACAGAAATTCTTTCTAAAACACTTAAGTATCATATTGTTTCAACAAAATATACAACTTTACAGTTGCTACGGGACCAACTAAGCCACAATCCCCAACGATGCACACCCACACGCCTGTCACCTAGCATGTGTGTCACCTCAAAATAATCACATGAAACAAAATTTGATACCCTCGAGACTAGATTTAAAATAGTTACTTACCTCAAACCGATCAAATCTCCACTCCGCGATGCTCTTTCCCATCGATTCGACCTCCAAAAGTTCCGAATCTATTCACAATCAGTACAATACCATCACTTTATGTTAAAAGAATGAATTCCACAAGTAAAACTATCAATTAGGCCCCAAAATTGAACTTAGCTCAAAACCGTCCCTCGAGCCCACGTCTCGAATCTGACAAAATTTACATAACTTGGAAGATTATTCACTCACGAGTCCATACATATAAAATTTATCAAAATCCGACACTGTTTGATCCCTCAAATCCTCCCATCAAACTCTCCAAATTCCCAAGCCCTAACCCTTCATTTTCACCCCTAATTTCCAGTAATTAAATGATTAAACAGCGGGAAATCACCGTAGATAGGAGTATTAGAGCTCAAGAAACTTACCTCACTGAAAACCCCTTGAATCTCCCTTCAGAATCACTCCAAAAACGACTTGAAAATGGTGGAAATGGAGCAAATTTCGTAATGTGTTCTTTTTATATTTTCTGCCAGGGCTTTCGCACCTGCGGCCAAATATCCGCTCCTATGGAACCGCACCTATGGTCAAATCCTCGCACCAACAAAAACCACTTATTTCCTCAAATTCCGCACCAGCGCCCCAGGTTTCGTACCTGTGGGCGCGCGCCTGCGCAACTTTTCCGCTTCTGCGAATTTGGCCAAACATCTACCTTTCGCATATGCGCCTCCGGTCTCGTACATGTGGACTTGCATATGCGATTAATTCTACGCTCCTGCGGACCCAGCCTAGATCCTCTAAATCCGCATCTGCGACTCACCAAATGCACCTGCGACCTTGCACCTGGCGCTTCCCATCCTCAGGAGTGGAAAAGACCAGCAGAATCAGCTATCTCCCAAAGTCCAAAAAATAAATTTAACCACTCGAAACTCACCCAAGGCCCTCGGGACCTCAACCAATAATACCAACAAGTCATATATCAAACTTAATAACTTCTAAACATCCAATTTTCGCAAACAATGCCGAAACCCAGCAAACCTCGTCCGAATGACCTTAAATTTTACGCACACGTCACAAATGACACCCCGAACCTAACTAATTTTCCACTGCCGACAAAAATTTCCAAATTTCTATCTTTCACCGATTCAAGCCTCATTCTACTACGCATCTCCAAATTACATTCCGGGCGCGCTTGTATGTCCAAAATTACCTAACGGAGCTAACTGAATCATAAAAATCCAAATCCAAGATCGTTTACTCATAAGTCAACATCCAATTGACTTTTCCAACTTAAGCTTCTAAATATGAGACTAAGTGTCTCATTCTACTCTGAAACCACTCCGGACTTGAACCAACCAACATGATATGATAAAATACAGCTGAAAAACACAAAAGGAAGAAGAAATGGGGGAAATGAGGCTATAACTCTCCAACCGACCGGGTCGTTGCATCCTCCCCCTCTTAAACAAATGTTCGTCCTCGAACGAGTCTAGAAACATACCTAGAGTCTCAAATAGGTATGGATATCTTCTATGCATCTCCCGCTCAGTATCCTAGGTGGCCTCCTCCACAAGCATACATCTCCACTGCACTTTCATTCAAGTTATCTCCTTTGAACTCAACTTTCGAACCTGCCGATCCAAAATAGCCACCGGCTTCACATCATAAGTCATATCACCCACCAACTGAACCATGCGGAATTCCAAAACATGGGATGGATCGCCAACATACTTCTGGAGCATGGAAACATGAAATATCGGATGCACATTCGACAAGTTGGTGTCAAGGAAAGCTTATAAGCCACCTCCCCTGTCCTCTTAAGCACCTTAAATGGCCCAATGAACCGGGGCATCAACTTTCCCCTCTGTCCAAACCTCATAAAACCCTTTATGGGTGATACATTCAGCAAAACCTTCTCTCCAACCATAAATGACATATCACGAACCCTCTTGTCCGCGTAGCTCCTCTGCCTAGATTGTTCTGTGCGAAGCCGCTCCTGAATAAATTTCACCTTATCTAATGCATCATGTACCAAGTATGTACCCAAGACCCTAGCCTCACCCGGCTCAAACCATCCAACTGGAGATCTACACCTTCTCTCATGTAAAGCCTCGTAGGGAGCCATCTGAATACTCGACCGATAACTATTATTATATGCAAACTCTGCGAGCAGTAGAAACTGGTCCCATGAACCCCCAAAGTCAATAACAGCTATAGGTTGACAATATCATCTACAAACCAATGACTTAAACAAATCAATATGCACATTCAATATACAGAAGGGGGACATAACTGGGTGTTAAAGATATCTCAGATCTTAGTGGCAAAGAGAATGGCCATAGAACCTCAAGCCCTAGTGTGTCATAGTTCACAAGGGTCTCAAATGGACCCCGAACAGCGCTCGCACTAGGGAGATCAATAGAGAATGCCTTAGTGGCCTTGGCTTTCAGCTGGCCAAGAGTTACAGGTTCAGAGTAGTATAGGTAACAAATGAGGGTGAGAGAATAGTGATCAAATGGTAGAGTCTGAAGAGGTGCAATTATGATTTATAAATAGATGTAGCAGGGGTGATTACACGCTGATCATACAAGCAAAGAAGATAAACAACAATCACAAACATATACTGATATCACAAGTTCACACACTTAGCATATTGGGCAGAGAACATTTTGTAGGAAGCAGGGGATTATGACTTCTAGGATTACAAAACTAATACAAAGATGCATTATGCCAAACAAGATAAAAATAGAGCACTAATGCTGAACAACATAAGTTGNACTAATTACTAAGGAATACAGAATCGGGCAAGCTAGAGACATAAAGAGTGATAAAAATGACCATAGGAGAAAGTCATAGCTAGAGTGAACGTCTTAACATAGATTAGGGAACATTATAGACACAAGTCGATCACTATAGGGACCCAGGACAAAGCAGGAAACAAACTAATGCCACATAGCCAATGTAACCATTCAAAGTACTAATAGGGTCCAAACTGTTCAAATATATCTCACAGCTGGCAGTTTAGGTATAATCAAATGCTAATGAGGATCGTATCCCAAAACAGATTCGATATTAGCAAGGTTGCATATAGATATTAGTCTAGAAACACATTAGGATATGAAATTTCAGAGGTATGAATATGCAGATCATGAACACGGGAGAATTAACATTACAAAGGCTAAAGGACTCACTATTTACTAATTGACAAATAGAAAAACAAGAAAGAATAGAGTCCAAAGCACTCTGGACGTCAACAAAGAGCAGCATAACCCAGGACCTTAGTGCGTGAAAGTTCCCAAGGGCTTTAAAGGAACCCAGGGCAGTGCTCGCACCAAGGAAATTCGAAAGATAGGATTCCAGTGGCCTTGGCTTTCAGCCATCCAAGAGCCAAAGTATAGAACAAAAGAATGAGAGAATAACAGAGTGAAAGCCTTTAGTTTTTTAGTGAAACTTAACGATTAAAGTCAGTCCAAAAAGGGAATGGGGGAGGGGTGTATATAGTGGTAAAATCAACACATAAGTATTAAAATAAAGTCAACCAAACATAAAAAGGAAAGAAGAACATACACAAATCAATTTAGAATCGGATGAGGAGAAGAAACCCGGTAAAACCTAGTTTGACTAGGATCAGAAATTGGCCGGAGATCTGGGAAATCTGAACCTCACAGCCTTGCTATGAACGCATAAGGACGAAATATTGTGCAAATCTTGGAGGATAAGGCTGATTTCCTTTGGTTCAAAGACTTATACTTGCCAAAATTGGGCTAGTACTAAGTAACATCGTGTTTACACAAGTAATAACGGTATAATCCGAAAAAGGTAATTAAATCATTGTAAGAATCCATGGATGATCTAGATTCAGAAAAGTCTTGGGGTGGTGGCTAGGGTTTGTGAGGTGAGGGATAAGGTTCGAGAGTATCTAGAGGCGGCCGATTTGGGAAATGGGTTAGGATTTAGGGCTGTGAGGTTATAAGGAGAGGTAGGGAATTATTATGGGCTTTTGATCATTTGAGATCAACGACCAAGATCAAAAGGGGAGCTGGGAGATTTGTTTAAAACGGGTCATGACCGGGTTAGCTGGTTTGGGCTACTGAGAGGGGGAGATTATGTGGGCTTAGGTGTTGGGAAATTTTGGTCCGAAAATTAGCTTTAAAACTTGGCCAGTTTTTTTAAGAAAATAAAGAAATTAAGGAAAAACTTGTTACTAAAATAGCTAAATAGCTATTAAACATATTATTTAAGAAAATAAGTACTTTAAAATAATAGTTGAAGGGTATAAACATGT